>VUJU01000738.1:18907-84769 GCA_009835225.1 Aphis craccivora | reverse complement strand
TCATAATTTTATCGTACCGATTAATTAGAGATAACGTGGAATTAAACATTAAACGATTAAGTTACACGCTGCGGCCAAACATTTATAGTCTTTATCGGTTATCCGTTACTGACACTCGGTAACAGATAAAGATTTCTGGTAAAATATTTTTTTCTCTAAGTTTTGAAATAAAAATAGTATTTCGTAATAACTGCTTTCCCCTTGCGCCTCCCCAGTAATGTGTACACGCCCCCCAGTTTGGGAATCAGTGCAATATACATATACCTAGTGATATAGGTCGATAGATTGCCTCCATACTCTGAATAGTTATTCGTATATAAAAATAAAATCGAATTCGAATTTGAAATTTAACACAATATTCATCACTATAGTATTCGATACACACTACCTATACAACGAAGTGGTACATACTTGTTCAATTTTATTTTTATTTTTTATATTATAAAAAGCTTATAGATAGTTAAAAATAAAATATACTATTAAAGCAAATGAGTTTTATTTAATGATTGTGGTTAATGGTAACAACACATAATTTCAAGGGTTAATAAGCATAACTTAGATTCGATTGATGGCAAATCGTAATTTAGATTAAGTTAATATTAATACAAACTAATTAAGTTATTTTTTTAATGCCAAAATTGAAATTTTAATTGAAAATAGGATCTGGTTAGTACTCAGTAAGATGAAACTCTCAAGATTTTCAAAATAATTGGAAATCAAATATTTATACTCACATTTTCAAGACTCGGTATAATTTGTAAGATATTTTTGGTTTATTAAGACATTTGAAATTATTATAAGTATTCATGTTGTGATGACGTATGTGTATTTTTTTTTTTTTTTTTTGTGAGTAAAAACACTTTACTGCATAGTTCGTATTTGCGAGTAATTGTGTTTCACGCTAAACGGTTTTGTGAGTGTGTAATGTTCGCTTAAAAAACAATTTTCCGATGAATGAAAAACAGCTTATGCCTAACTTTTAAAAATATCTGTACATTTATTCAACACGTATTTAATTTCGTTTCATATTAGTCATGTGAATGTGGGCATGTTTATACGTCGACAATGGTTTGGTACTGATTGTTCCGTGTGGGATTATAATACTAATACAACACTGACGATGAACATTGAACACTGTAGCAAGTTAATTATTGTTCGAGGGTAGGGCAGTGGCTACAAACGGTTAGCATTTGCTGTTGATCGTGTCCTTATGTTACCAAACAATTTCAGCGCCGACCGCATTAATTATTCTTGATCCAACACAATTAATGTCGCTTGGAACTATCTAAAAATATGGCCATTGAAGTATGTTTATTATAAAAACCTTTTTGATTAAAGTCATGAAAAAGAAAAAGAATACAGTAGCTTATCAGTTGGCCGGAGTTTGAAAAGATGGTGGTTAGCTTAAAGTAAAATTAATGAATTATTTAAGTAAAAAAAATTGCTGTTATATCATGATTACGTTACGAATGAATCATAATATAGCTCTATAATATTACATGAAGCCACGAAAGCTACTATCGGTGGATTGTTATTGCAGGAAATATAAATAATAAATTTTGCTAATATTTCTATTTTTATTTATTTATTTATTTTTTATTTTTGAGTGGTTTAGTTAAATAAAAAAGTAAGCACTTAAATAAAATGCTATTTTTATTTCATTCAAGTAAATATAAAATATATGTTTTTAAAACTACTTTTTAATCCAACTTGTTTCCTTCGATTTCACCTGGCTAGCTTTTATAGCTATTATAGCTTTTAATTTAACGAAATTGTTTTGAGAAACCTACTTGTAAATATTTCGTCATTATTATCTTCGAAAATTATCGTAAATAATATTAAACAGGATAACAAGTCATAGAGTTCAGTTCTAAATATTTGAATATTATTTAATATTTAATTCTGAAATTCAAGATAACAACGTTGGTTTAAATATAAATACTGAACGATATAAACAAAATTGAAGTAAAGGCTAAACGTTTTAGTAAGATTGAATCAAATGTATTTTCACAAATTAATGAAAATTAAATACTCAATACAATATAGAGCAACGTAAATATATTATATTAATACATTAAATTATTAATTACCCAGAAGATTTTCAGAAATCTTTAGGAGAAAAATAAAAATAAAAAATATATATTAGAGAACAGATTACCGGTCCTAAGTAGATTAAAATTGATTGGGCACTTAATTACAGTCCTCTCCCTCATTAATTAATTACAGCCTGTGGGTTTACAGTTGTAGGGATTACTTGAAGCGAATTCAAAATTCCATCAAGAGTATGCAATTGTTCTCTTAAATTAACTATCTATTGTACCTTTAAGTAATCATTGTATCAATACGTTTACGGTAGATACTCATTCACATCAATTAGTTCAATAGAAAAATCAAAGATAGTTTAGTAGGAATTAAAAGCATCAACAACACACAACAGCTGGTTATTTTGGAGAAAAGTTTTTTTTTTTAGATAATTATGAGTTAAATAATTTTATGATATATTTTAATGTATCATTTATTTTCAACATTTTTTGAATATTATTATTTAGTAATTAAAAAATATTTGATATTTGCACTACTTCTGTTACTGTTTTAATATTGCAATTTAATTTGTTCCTGCATTTTGATAATCGCTGCTAAAATAAAAGTACTGCAAAACTAAAGAATTACACCATATCAATTACATCAAATTTTGTATCCATTGCAAGTTACATTATAGGAGGTTCAAAGATTTATAGACTATAATCATTAATGGTCGCGACGTAAAAAGAAAATGAATGTTAAAGTTTCTTCCATCTAAATTTGCGAGAGTATGGAATTTTCCTATTTAAATTTTAAGTACGAATATATTTTAGAAAGATATTAATAAAATAAAATAAATATAAAATAAAACCTTTGTTAATTCACACGACTTTAATTCAAAAACTGTTTTGCTTATCAATTTTTTTTCTTCCAAAATATCACATTATACAGACAAATAATACAGAATTTAACTGGTTTAAATATTAGCTTTTGATAATAAATATTTAATAATATAAATTCGAATAGTCTTTAATCTCACTAAAATATAAAACATATAATAAAAAAAAATATATATATTAAATATACTAAATATAATACTAAATATTACAACATAAATATTTTCATTAAATTATACATAAAGTAAATATTATTGGCCTATTTAGATTTTTGGAAAAAGTCACGTTTTAAACAACAGATTTAAAAATAAATAGTGTAAAATAAATTATCTTTTGTGTGCATAAGAACTCCAAAATTGAAGTAAAAGAATTATTATTATTATATATTTTTTTTAATCAAAGAAATTAATTAAAATATTTATTATATAAATTTCATAAATTTCGATAATTTCCCCTTTGAACATAATAACGGAATAATAAGACATATATAACCTACGTTACAAATAAAGAAAAACACAACCGACTGAGGAAATAATAACGAGCGAAATATATCAAATAACAAAATAATCACTTAATTTAATGAATTGCAAATTCTAGTAATGACGATTTATTAAGTAATACACCCATATAGCATCAAACGGATTGAATTCCGATACTATCAAACGAATAAACTAAATTGAAAGCATAATTTATACACGAATGAGATTGTTCCTTTAAACATTAGGTATTATATAAATAGTTTGTTAAATAATATTGTATGCGAATGGTAACATTTGTAATTGAAATTTGTATTTGTAATGTATTTTCAGTTTTAACAGATACGTTGTAATTTATATTCTAGTGATATCGATTATTCTTTTTTGTTTATAAAAAAAGAGTACGGGCGTGTATGGCTAACATACAAATTTGCGGTCATGGTTGTTCACATCACTTTACATGTGTATACATGGATACCTAATTAATGTTAAACTACACGTATTAATAATTTACCAATAACGACATTTAAAAGAAAAATAACGATTCTTAAAAAAACAAATACACTTATTTGTCTTATTCATGATTAGTTAAGAGCATATAATATGAATATTTAAGTGATAATATCTTTAATTTTTATAACAAAATAATAAATTAAGATATATTATGTACACGGGTAAACTTGATATATGTGTACCGTTATGTGAATATTTGGGACCCATAATTATTATGGATTAAACCCAAGGGCAGACCCTTAGATGAGTTGCAATTAATAGGTATATCAACCCCAATATTAACTATAATGTAGGTATATAAGTATATGCACCGAGGACTTGATAAGTTGAATTTGGGATTATTAATAATAATGACTAAATATTTTCATACAAAATACATGGCTAATTAATTATTAAATGTACAAATACATAGAAACATTTATGAACATTGAAAAGTAATAATAATTCAATATTACCTATGAAATAATAATTAAAACAAAAACAAAATTGTAATTAATTTATTTTGGATAATATATGTATTATACATATATCATAGTGTATATTATAGAGTATGAACTTAGTGCATGCTGGATATTTTTTTGAATCAAATCAATTTGTCATCATCTAGTGTTGCATTACAGTTACGTATTTTTGATTAACGTAATCATAAAATGAATCTAAGCTGAACATACACTGCTTAAAGTTGTATAATACTAAAAAAATATGAAATTTTATAAAATATAGCAAGAATAGGTATATTGAAGATTAGAATTATCAGATAATCATAAAGTCGTTACAATACTAAACTATTTTACCAATAAACATTTTAAGTCTTGGGAGCTAGTTAAGGAATTTTACAATAATACTTAAAGTTTCTTTCTACCGTTTTCAAACTTAAGTTTTTCCGTTAGGCTTATCATATTTCTCAATTTTCTTGAAACCACAGGGAAATTATAAAAATAACCTGCAATAGAAGAATGTTTTCAATCAATCGTGGGGGTTATAAAAGACTTTTAGAGAGTTACTTCTTTCCAAAAAGTGAATATATATATATATATATATATACAAAAAAGAAAAAAACATTGCACGACCAATAAATTCTTAATTTTGTACACAATCTAAAACGAAACAATATTTTACGAGTTTAATAAACTACTTTTATATTTTATATATGTATATATTATACTTACAGGTATACATTTTATAGAACTATAGCTAGTATAATATGACTATGAAATATGTATTGATTAAATTCAATATTACAATTTAAATGTTAAAGAAATTTATTTTCCGAATTATTTTTAAATTTTCAAAAGTAATGAAATTCATCGTATTTTTCTGGTATCTAAGTTTATTTTATTATTCTTTTCAATTTCGACACATACCTATAGGAAATTCTCCAACTGATAGTCTGAGCAAAGTATTTTAATACATTTAATATTTTTTTAAATGTTGGTAGACAAGACAAATAGAAATTAATTTCGTCGTAAAAAAAATTACTTTCTCGTTCCACAAAAAGCTTGAAGCAGCGTTAACTCGTTGTTTTATAAATTTTATTAATCAATTAATATTTATTTTTAAGATATTTTTAAGTTTTTTAATCAATTATTTGTTTAATGTATAATGTACTGAAATATATAATTGCTTAAAAACCTAAAGTTTATAAAATCCTTAAAAATATATATTTAATTTTTTTGACTAGAATTTTGTTGAAGATATTAAAATTAAATCATTCGATTTGTTGTATACCAGAAGTTTATAGCAGTGACTGATCATGATTTCTTTTAATTTAAAAAATTTAAAAATAGACACTAAAGTCATACATTCAGGCATCGAAGTAAATAGGTAAGTCTAAGGTCCTTTCAAATTATATTAATTTTTATTATAGCTCAAAAATAATCGTGTCATTAATGCAGTATTTAGCAAGTCGTATTACTTAAGGGGAAAAGTTGAAATTCTCAATTCGGTATGTTCTGGGAACATTGTATCAAGTAAATGATATAGGTTAAAGTTGATGAAAATGAATAACTACACATCCTTGTGCATGTTTATCAGTTAAATTTAATTTGTCTTAAACAAACATTTACAACAAGTTAGTTTAAGTAGTTAACTTAAAATTTGATAAACATCATTATTAATTCTTTATCTCAACAAAGTACAACTGACATAACCATATTTTAAATATCATTGAACTCCACAAAGAGAAAATCTCATCATTTTGATTATCTATTAACTAATTGTTATCAGGTATTATGAGGCTAAACGAGTGCTTTATATTTACATTCAGAATCAACTAAACTTGTGTTTTGTAATTGTTTGCTAAATAAATATAAATAGTATTATCATACAATTCAATAAGGAATTAAAATTTGACAATTTATGTCATACTAGGTTTATTGTGAATCTATTAAGTCGTGTTGTTATTTTTTAAGTGCCTGTTTTAATAGATAGTAAAATAATTCCTTTTAAACCTCAAGTTGCCGATTAAAGTATACTTTTAAGTTTGTCAAAAGTGTGTTTTTTTTCTCGGAATTATGAAAAAATCAATACTTTATAGTCTATATTTAAGCCGAATGAAAATATTATGTTTAAAATGACTTAATACATAGATATATTTCGAGAACCCTTCAGTATTTATTATGTATACCTGTTGTAAATCGCAAACCTGCACGTACATGCCATACAATTATCACATTTGTATATTACCTATATGATAATTTAATCTTGTATTTAATATTTTAATATGTAAGTACGTTCACATTTTTGTTCGTGACGTCTGATTTCATGAAAAGATGTATTCATATACATGAATACATCTGGTGTACAGATAGGTCACTATCTGTTTCAATGACAAAAATGTGTTTGTAAGCGGCTTATATTCTGCGCACAGAAAACACGCTTATACATCCACTAATGTATAAACTGTCAAAAATATTAAATTCGCTTTTACGTAGCTCTCGATAGGATATATCCAATATTTATTACGAGACTACGCATGTCGAACGTTGATACCTCGACATTTTCGTTAAGTATCTCCAATAAAATTATTATTACAACCGGAAACGTTTTTCATTTATGTAATTCCACATTTCAATTTCTCTGACGAAAACATTGAGCCTAATTTGTTTTTCCATTCCCCGTTGACCTTGAACTTATTTTTATATATATACATAGACCCACCTAAACTTTATCATTAAAAATATTACAGTGATGACTTATAATCAAGTCGCCTAAATATTACCATGAACACTGATATCATAACATTAATATTCAGTGGCACTGGGAAGAATGATGTACTCATGTATATTATGTCGTGTCTCTGAGGAACCGTCTTAATTGCAATCGGTGATAATTGATTGCTATACGTTTTTGGCTTCGGATAATTTCATGTGTAATTATAGAAATATCTATACTGATTATCTGGTTTACTTATTTTTTTTAAACTTTAGTTAGGTTGTTGTTCTCTATAAAAGTTTAATTATATAAAATTATCATAATAAACTATGGTCACCCGTTGAACCTTTTCCGGAAGTCGGCCATAAGCTTCCATTTAGTAATAATAATATTTTTGTAGTAACACTCGTCAATAAACTATCAATATTTCTCCTGCCATTCCTATTAGTCATGATATGATCTGATTAGTGAATATTCGGTCTGAGGGTTAGACAACTGCAATTCTTTATGATACGAATTTAAGGACCTAATAATATATAAATAAATACAATAAATATATAATTATTACAGAAAGTAATATTATTTTCGAAATTATTTACAGTTTTTAAATTAATTCATAATATTCACATATGACTAAATTATCGTTCTATATTATTTTGGTTTTATTATTTTTATGAGGACATGGTATTACAGGTTGCACAATTTATTATTATTATATGTTTATTTGATTACCTGTGTGATATTTCGTGCAACGTATAATATACTATATATTTTTAAAATGTATAATATCGTATTTATATAACTTATAATTCGTAAATAAGATATTATTTTTATATTTTTATTCGTATTATTAATTATTACATTTAAGAAGCAGGCACTAGCGATAATCTATAAGTACTAATTGTATCTTTCGTCATAGTCTCAGACTATAAATGTACACTCATACTTTAATTAAAAATCATACAATAGACCTAGTAAGCATCTTTCATCCTGTTTAAAGGATTATCCTGTATAAGTTATTAAAATAAAACAATATAATTGTGATTCCGAAGGAGCTGATTTGTTTTGTTTTGATATAAAAGCTAAATTTGTGTACATACAACTTCAAACTTACTATGGTGTGACAAACACAATTAATATGAATTTAAATTAATAACTTTTCAAAAATTTTGTAGTACAGTTTAGTTTGTTTTATTAAGTCTAACTATTGTGGTAGGTAGCACCGGAGTTCATATTTCAAATGTCAAGACTATTATAGGGTAAGTCGAGAACACAACACATATTAATATTATAAAATAACAAATGATGGTCATCAGTAGTCTGCATATCAGTATTTATACGTCTTATTATAAATTATATTTGTGAACATGATATAGGTAGGTAGCCAGTTATAACTAAGTAAAATAGAACACGGCGAATGACAATATAATAATATGACAAGGAGAAAATATCATCGCCGAAGAGTGGCGAGCACTGATCATTCTATAGACGAATGTATTCGAGTGATAAAAAGGTCATCGCAAAAGTATTTATTTCGACCGCACAGAACCAGCAAGAGCTTCGTCCCTGGGCAATTGTACTCTAAATTGAGCACGTAACGAACAATTGTGGCAAGGTGGATATTATATAGCGTTGCTTCAGACGATATTATTATTATTACAATCCGATGGCCTATTGTAACTGTATAATATTCCCCGAACACGGTCACGTTATTATTAGGTATATTATTATTAATCGAGTTCAGGTTTACTGTGAACTAAGTATTAAAAATGTGTGGAGTGAAACAATATCTATCACGAATTTGTTATGTTATACGAACCGCAGGAACGACTTGTGCTTCATTTTTACTTATTGTTTGTGACTGAGAGAGAGTAATGTATGTATGTATAGGTCACGCATACAACACTCGAGGGGGCTTTATCCTAAAGTTCCAATAAAATACGTTTCAAACAAATACAAAATACCAATTATATTATAATGCATGCAAACGGTGTGATTTATTTCAAAATTATAAATTATTTTTGATTCGATTTTCTAACCGTTATAGAATGAATTCATTCATAATGCTATGTAGATAAATTTAATAAAACGAAATATAACCCACGAACCGGTCAAAGTTCGTACGGATTTAAAGAACCGTTGTAAGCGAAAGTACAAAGCTCAATAAATACTACTTTTATCAAAATTCGAAATTTTTGGGACAAAATTTTCGTCATAACATTTGGTGAAGACTGCAAAACATAAAAATACACCGTGTACACTGTACTACAGACTAAATATTCACAAGTTTCAAATTACAGTGAGGGGGGAGGGTTATTAAAAATGATTTATTTGACTCGAAATGTAATCATTATGGATAATTTAAATTTTTATACATCAAACACAATTTTCTTTATCATTGAACAATGATAAATCTCTAAATTCAATATATAGTGTGTTGGAGTTATACTCCGTATCATTAAAATGTATCATAGAGAATGCAGCAGCTGTGGTTTGTAGTTTCGATAAAAACTTCAAATGGAAGTTCTCGCACACGTGATAATTCAAAAGTCTGCTAAAGGGGGTATTCCCTACCCACCACCCACCCACGGCTACAGACCTTGTACGACAATCGGGTCAAAATAATTGCACACGAAATCCGTTTCCGCGGAGACGCTAATCCGGGAATTAGTGAATTAACGACCGTTCGTGCCACTGACCGGCTCGTCGCACTGCGACATTATAGCGGGTGGCCACACACACAAACGCGTACACGGATAGTTAATGCCACCAGCCAAAAACGGTTTTACCGGCTGTCGGATCGGTTTAGTATATTACAATAACAGTAAATATATGCACAATTTATATTCAAAGATAATACGTTCGGCGGAGGCGGCGGTAACACACACGAACTATACTACGCGCTCTGGGCTTTTTTCATTAAGTCGGAAAACAAGTGGTTGATAATTATCATTATTCTCATATTATATTCATCTTTATCGTCGTCGCGCGTCGTCGTCATAGCCGTAGTAGAGCGAATTAAATCCAATAGTTTTAGCGTTCCAGTTATGCGGGCTTTATACCGTTACGAGTATTACGGGCGTGTCGGTACCTAATATTATTATTATAATACGAGTAATGCAAAGTAAAGTGTGTGCAAAATGTATTGTTACTTTGAGGTTGAGTGAGAAATTCTCTGTTGACAACTCTATACTGCACGTCGATCGTTTAGTGTGTTTGTTTATGCACCACGTGTCGTATCTATAGATCGGCGGATGTTTATTTTCTTGTTTGACGGCACAATTTAGACGGAACGCTGTTGACGCACGCCCGCAAAACGCGGAGTCCAGGTTTCGAATAATAATTTTAATAGGTACTCGTATATTGTACTGTTGGGTACGATTTCAAACAGTTTTGACGTTCACGAGGGTATCAGCAGGACGTTACATCAATTCTACGATGTTTCAAATTTCGTGTTATAAACTATTATAATATTATACACCAGTTGATTTTCCAAAACGAGTTTTCGAGAAAAAAAATGTAGGACTCGGATAACGGGGACAGTGATACTTCTAGAAGACGTGGCCAACTGTCAAGGTCGTTTCGTATCAAATTGAAAATTTCGGAAAGAAGGTGTACTCTCAGTAGAAATCGTCTCTAGTAGTTTTCTTTCTATTGAATCGCAATTACTTATATACATACAGCCGACCACTACGACAACGCAAATCTATGTGGTCCATAATTTATATTACATTTAAGGACATTATCGCATTCCGGTCATGGAGAAGACTGCTCGGACGTAATCGGCTGGAAAACTAATGCCGCTAGATGAAACTTCTCATTGGTCACGTAGTTGAGATGCTCAGACATATGGCACGAGTGGTATCAACAGAAAATTTGCTCGACTAGAGATCAAGCCCAGGTCCGGTCGAGCATACTTCTATGATGCAGACAATCGCAATCGTCTTCGTGACTTCAAGCGACTTGTTCACGATCTCACTAATATGTAAATGATCTCAAAATATCGTTGACAACACGGACGATGGCCGACTTTCGTTTAAGTAAAATTATATAACCATCATATAGACGAGATGAGATATAGACTACAGTGTTAATTTTTTTTTTTTGTACCCGGAAACAGAGTTCTTCATATATTATCGTATAATATAATATGAATAATTACGAAAAAAATCTTGTTATTTCATCGGCATTCTAAGTGAACGAAAAATATTATTTATTAATTCGTTGTTTAAGATAAGGTAAATTGCATCTGTTTTTAATTATTTATTATATTTATTTTTTTATGAAATTTATTCGATAACAAATAACAGTTTATAATTGGATGTGATTTTTAAAAATAAAATAATTTGTTTTCCACAAAATACTGCAAAATTATTTAAAAGAGATATACGTAGTACAGTAAATAAGTTTCTATGGTAAGAAAAGAAACAAATCTAATGATTTGTTGGTTGTTGCAATAATGTCAGATCAAAAAGAGATTATCATCTTAACTTACCTAGTAAAAGTTTTATATAGAGCAAATTAACTCATAACTAAAGTAAAAAAAGAACTAACCACCACTGAAGGGAAAATAAATCCAATGGATCCTATTTATTAAAAGTTTTTTCTTAAAGATAGTTCACTACAATAACAACAATAAACCAACATTTTGTGACTAAAAACTAAATAAAAATTAATTTTTTTATAAGAATTTTATTGATAAAATTTGATTTAAACATTGTTTCAATCGATATTACAAATCAATTATTTTTGTATTTTGTATAATATTTGACAGGTTGTGAATTGTATTTTAATAATGTATTAATTGTAGATGCTTAATGTGTTAATAATTTTACTTTTTCATTTTAAGTTTTCTGTATTTAATATAATAATAATATTATCAACAATATTAATAATATATTATTAATTTATCGTTTAAACTGTTTTTGTTTTTAATATCAGTGTTGTTTGAAATACTATTCAAACAATTTTTGAGGATAGGTAAAAATTTTTCTTTTGAAAATAATCTCATCTGAAAAACTTCGTCAATTTACTAACACATAACTTAATCAAGTTACTACTTTTTTTTTCTATTCAAGAAATAATCCTCAAAATGTTTTGGATCTTTTATGATAATTATAGATATTATCTAAACATTCAATTTTTTTTTCTTTGATTAATTTATAAAAAAAAGTATTTTTTTTAATAAAATAGCTTAATAGTTTGATATAAGGTTTTCGATTAAGTTTAACTAAACGTAATAAAAATACCGAAAATATATTTAAGAATCAAAAATTTTTAATGTTCAAATTTCTATGAAATTCATTAAAATCAAGAGAATACCTATGGAAACTATTTTGTATTTAAAAATATATACAATTTAAATATTGAATGCAAGAATAAAATATATAAGTTGTTATCACAGTCACTTAATAATATCAATAATTCATATCTACAAAATATTATTATTTTTATTTTTTTATAGATATTTCAAGTTAAAAGTTTACGAAATGGATATTTAGTAGAAGAATAACGTTTTAAATAATAGGTATTAAAAAAAAATAATAATAATAAAAATATTATTTGAACATTTTACCACAAAATACATTATTATTTATCAACCACAACAATAAATATATTTTATCACGATAATATAATATAATTTTCAATATATTTAGATTAATTTAAAGCTATTTATATCGCCAACTTATTTACGCAGTTCTACAAACGTCGGTAATGACTTAAAAGCTAATAATAGCTACCTAGCAATATTATAGTAATTATTATTAAGTACATACAATTTGATTTTGGTGGAAATTAATTCCACCTACCATATTACTAAGAAATATAAATAAATAAGAAAATACCCCTACGAATATAGACAGGACGCCTCAGAATTGATTTTCTTATTCAAATGAATACACTCATTCAACTATCTACTTATTGATAAGGTACATTTAATATGTACTATATAGCTTAGCTATTTAACTTTACACCAGAATAATTTGTATTGTGTTAATTTTTTCAAATAATAATTAGAGATAATTATTAAAAAAAAATCATTGCGTTAGTAGGTATGTATATTTTTATATACCTAGTTTATAGACAAATTTCTAATTAATCATGATAAACATAATTGGTATCTGTATTTACATTTTTAGAATAATAAGATTTTTATATAATATAATATAATTTGGTAAATTTATTTATTTTTCAACAATCTAAACTTAATTTTATTTTTTTTTACTTCTTGAATTATTTAAAAAATAAAGATAATAGATGCTTAGGTCATCTAGCTATTTTGTAATACTGATTAAGTACTCTTAAGAATTGAAAAATTAAATGACTATAACTTTCTTTTATTTCTTTTATGTATAGTAAATTTTATGTCTGCGAATATAATTATAATTGAAAATTTAACAAATAACCTTTATAGAAAAATTAGCTTTAAGAATTCGTTATCTTAAATAAATCAAAAAATTAAATAATTAAGTTTTTTTCATGTAACGTTATTGTTATTTAATACGTCAGTAATAATTTGCGGAAAAGAAATATTTCAAATAAAAATTAGTTGAAAAAAGTTGTTTGTATATCTGTGTAGACTTCAGCGTCTATTAAAAGAAAATATGTTGGCCAATTTCATGTATTATTTGTATGTATATTTTTTGTACAATAATAATGTTATAGGCTTTGCTACTTTGGTTTTAAATAAATTGTTCATTTATTATTTATTTGCTCACACTATAAAAAATATCGAACAGTCTTTTGACAGAAAATTCATTGATTTGTTCTTTATAATTATTTATGGTTTTGTAGTTGAGTACCTAATGTGTTTATCTACTGTGTAATATATGGTACCGTTTAATATATTATTGTAATAACTGAACATTGAATCTTTTTTCCAAGCAGCATATTATGTAAGGTATATGGATTTGTATTCATATGCTAACATAAAAAGTAAGAGCCAAAACCTTTTTCAACATAAACATTTTAAATTTTCCTTGGGCTGAAAGAAAAACATTTGGTACACAGTTTTTACGTAAGTTCGTGATGTCGTTATTTGTGAAAAATGGATCAAAACTGGGGAGGTGAAATTATATCCCTAAGACACATATTCACCTCATGAACTTTCATCTATACTAAAAGTAAATGCTTAAAATGAAAACGGAATATTACGAACAAAAAGAACGATGAATGTTACTCATGTTTTATACAACGATAAATTATTCTACTCGTTTCTCGTTTGTAGACTTAATATACTGGGTGATATGTTAGCACGTTGATTAATCCTCCTACAATTTTCTTTTAACTATGCATTTATTTAAATTTTGATTTTTAGAATTTTCAAATCTTACTTGCATGTGAGTATTGTCTTAGTCTTACAATAATATAAAATAATGCAAGATTTGTAGAAAATACAAGCAATTTTAAAAAATATTTTTCTATTAGAATGAATTTACTTTAAATAAAAAATATGTATGAAAGTAAAAAATTATCTGTTTCGGTATGCCGGTTTTTATGCAGTGAACGAATTGCGTCTCAAAATTTCTTTGTCATACGCATTGCGTCAAGATCAACGGTTCCCAAACATTTACGACAATTGCACCCTAAAAATAGGCTATATTTCACGGAACCTCTATGTCTATAATTACAACTCAACTTCAATTAAAAAAAAAAAAGTCAAAATAATACTCTACAAAATGTTTTAACGATACTTTTAATGATAATTTTTTATTAAAATTTGTTAAAAAAAAAAAAAAAAAACAATAAAAATTTAAATTATATTTTTTCCAAATATAATATAAAATATTATTCTCAATAATCAGTAATCACATCTGGCAGAATCCTTAACATTGCCCCATGGAACCCTAAATTTCCTTGGAAAACACTTTGGGAAATGCTGGTCTAGATAATATTACAAAATTATCCTAAGAATTTTAATGATTTGTTATAAATATATTACTTCCCTGTGCATGTTATATAGACTTAGAACTGTCAATAGTAATATTGAATATTATGTAACTATTTTTACTAATAAAGGTAGGTTAAAATATTATTTCGTAATTATATATAAAATATTGTTTCAAACATTAATTATACAAAATATTTTATTTTGTTCATTACTCAGGACATTATTTAAAATTAGAAAAAAAAACAGATAAGTGTGAACGATCTAAAATTTACAAAACGTATACATTTATTTCATAAACTTCAAAGTACTTTCCGATAGGTGATAACCAATAATAATAATATTTATATTTAGCCAAATTGCTGTAGAAAAAATAATATCTATATATATAAATTTCGTGTCACGATGCATGTTCGCGATTTAACATAGTAGAAAAATCAGGAAGAAAAAATTCGAGTATCAACTATAGTAATTTTTACATCTGAAATGCGATTATTCATATTCGGTATATTTTTACGATATTTAATTTTTTAGGGAAGTTATGAATAAATTAAATATCATAATTTAAAAAAAGCAAGTTTATAATATTTCGTGTGATCCAAAAGTTCACTGACAATATTATTGTTTTCGGTTTACATTAAATTACTGTTACCAATAATGTTAAAGATTGGAACTGCTTCTTCGATAGTTATTTTATATTCTCAGCACAGCAATGAATGTGTTGGTTTTACAACGATCTGTGTTTTATTTATTTATTTTTGTGTTTGTCATCATATTTTTTATAGCATACAACAAATAAAAAATTCTGAAATCTTCATTATTGAGATTAGTGTTTTGTATCAAGGATGAGAATTGGTTCTAGTTTGAAATTTTAAACATTAGGAGGGGTAAGATGTGTCAAATTCCTCGTAATATATTATATTTTGCAATCATGTTGTGTAAAAATGTGATTTTTTTTTTGCAAAAATCAGTTCAGCCCATCTTGTTACTTATACAGTAAAACAAATATATTGTAAAATACCTTTCCTTAGAAATAGAGGCTGACATAATCGTCTCTGCTCAGGAACGTTTTTTGAATACAATAATTTATTATTTATTTTTAATAGTATTTATTTTATTTATAGTGATATTTCCAATAACTAACTAACTAGAGGGTGAATTCGTCCCCTGCTATAATACAACATAGCCGACTTTCCGTTTTTATTTTTAAATTGTATCGTTCAAAACGAGTTGTTGCATTTAAAGATTTAATGTCAAATATACTTAAACCTACACTTGTTGCATTTGATTATTGCTATCATATTTTATATTCTGACAGCTTGATTATACATATATCCGAATGTCTAATGGCATTGTCAAGACGGGGAAGTGTCCTGAAGAAAATGATTAAGTAGTTACGGTTTTTTCTAATTGTCGAACACGTCATCATAATATTATTTTCTTGTGATAAACTTTGCAAATGTGTATTGTTAGGATATGATGTTTAACACTTAATTGAAAGTGAATCATGTTGACCACAGTGAATCTCAAAAATATAATTTAGATAACTCATATAGATATAATGAAATCGATTTTTATTTTATTTTTAGATAAAATAAAATAAAACAAATAAAATTGTATTTTTCGAATTGTGTAATGATAAAAAAAAAAAATTGAAATGTTTTATGCTATATAGACCAGAGGAAAAATTACATTGAAACTGTTGGGTTAGGTAATAATTATAAATGAACGTATAAAAATCGTAAAACAAAATTTTTATAAAGTAAAAAAATAATCACTAACATTTAATTTTTATAGATTTTTCCAATACTGTATGCACCTACCTAAAAATGTACTATATTGTAGTTTTATTTGAATATTGATTATTTGCGCATAAAAAAACCTAACATTATTCACGCGTGGGTAATAATCTAGGGCAAGTATATTAAAGGTGTAGACGTGTTGTAGTGCCATATTGAATTTAAACACCGCCATTATCTGATTTTATAAACAATTCAAGTCAATTTGTTTTATTATGGTTTAGGATAATAATGATTTTGTTAGTTATTAGTATTATTTTTTTTTTTTTTGTGTCATGCAGTTAATTTATTGTTTACACAACATATTTAAATTAAATTACTATTTTAATTACTGGTAGTCACATTTTTATACTAGATTTTAAATAAAACGCTAAAAATAGATTAGATAGGTATTTTATTATAAATTTTAAGTTGAATTAAAGCATGTTTTCATGGGTTTTTTTAAAAGTAATTTTAAGTAATATATTAAAAATGTATAATATTATGTTAACAAATTTACATTAAATTATATTACGAAATACAAAAATATGTTTTCGAGTGTTGTTGAGAAGCTTGAAGTATATCAACATATTCAACATATTTGCCCAGATTAATGAAAATCAATTGTAAAATTGAAAAAATCGTAAATGGAAAAAATGAAATTGGAGAACTCTTTTTATGCGAATTTTTATGCTACGTTTGAATTGGACCTTATACTCAAACTACCAATCTTAAGAAACTAAATTATTGCCATTGATATTTTATTCTTACGTAATTCATGATAGTTTTATTTTTTAGTGTTTGAGAATATATTGTAATTGAGCAAATGTTATCTTACACTAATATATTATACTGATGTGCCAGGTGCAAACAGTTAATTGAGTTTTTCATGAGATTGACTCGAATAACACAAACTAGAGTCAACGTTTAATTTAAGCCACTTTTGTCGAATTTTTTTATGGAGTATCAACATATAATGGGTAAAATAATATTCAAAAGTATATGTTCTGAACGGAGTTACGATTCAAATTCATTATAAAAATAGTATGACTTAAATATTTTTATGTCCCCCATTAATTGATTAATCATAAAAATTAGTATTTGGTTCGTTTAAAATTTGGTAATTTAAATACAATCATATTCGATAAAACTTTAATTTTAAATTTTTTACTCAAGAGTTATTAGAAGTGTGAATTTTTATATTCATACAAATTTATACATGATTATTGTTTTAGTTTAAGTATCATATTTCGTAAAACGTATTATTCATTTTAATTTATGTTCTTATATTTGATTATTAAAATTGTAAGACTTAAACCCTGATTTATAATATTAAAGTTATTATTAATACAAAAAATATTCAATTATGGCCGTTTTCTATTAAAATAGCTCAATTTTATGCCGATTGTACCGATTTTGCTAATGTTCTAATAATACTAGTTAAACTTCAAAAATCTCTTTTAGCCTTCTAGAAAGATAACTTGAAAATGATTTTTCCCCTTTTTTGAAACTAAACTGTAAAAATCGTAAAAATTTTATTTTGAATATCGAGAATTCTTTTATTTTCATAACACTGTACGAATATAATTTATTTAATATTTAAGAAAGTTGATAAAAGTAAACTTATGATGAATTCAAATGTTTACTGAAATTTTATAGCTACTTTAAAGTTAAAAGTGTTAAAAAAAAATTTTTTCATAAGAAAAATAATAAAATATTTAATATTCCTGTAGCCCGTTATCGACATGTGCGTGTGTCTGGACCCGCTTTCCTTTTACAGTAATATTATACACTAATCATCACTTATTACGCACACATTTTCATGACACGCACGCATACTTTTAGAATATTACCTATATTGAACTTCTTGAAAACGATTGGTACG
Organism: Aphis craccivora; assembly: GCA_009835225.1. Classification (NCBI taxonomy): domain Eukaryota; kingdom Metazoa; phylum Arthropoda; class Insecta; order Hemiptera; family Aphididae; genus Aphis; species Aphis craccivora. The sequence goes on along the minus strand of VUJU01000738.1, from coordinate 66,158 downwards.
ATTTCTCTTTTAAAAAAATTCTGACATTATTATTAATATTAAATTGTTTTTACAAGTTGACGTATGTAATTTTTAAACGAAATTTAATCTGAATTTTTTTTTTTAATGACACATCATAATATTATAGTTCAATTGGAAATAAAACCATAATTTATATATTATTCAAAACAATGACGTGTTTATTGTAAATAAATCAATGGACATTATTCAAATTTAACTTATTTTTTTAATAACAAAAATTAATAAAATAAAATTGTATTTAAAAGAATATTAAATGCTCTACGAATATTATTGTATTATGATTTAAGAATATAGTTTTAAATACTGTAGGTACGTACGTGATGAAATATTTAAAAGTGTTCCAAAAACACTGTTTTCAAAATACTATCTAGGTGTAAGTTTGAGTATTATTATTTTTTTAAATCTTTATTTGAATTATGGATATGAATAATAGAAGATCCAGGTACAGATTCGTTCGGAGTTCGACATTAAATTCTTTATTATTTATTTACATATTATATCTGTGAATATTGTCTTGTACTATGTATTTATTGATTATTGATTATGCATTGCTGTTATTGTATTTCGTTCCATTATAAGGGGATTAAGATATTCATATTCTAGAAAATAAAAACGGTATTGTTTAGATTTCTGAAGAAAGGAATAAGGGATATAGGTGGTATTGCGGTCGAGGAAGAAAATTGCCGTGTCATCAACTATACAAAAAATTATTCGAACGAAACGATGATCGATTCGAATAGATTTAAATATATCATAATAGTTTTTAAAATATAGTTGTCTATAAAAACTTGTTATTTGTTAAAAGGCATTGGAATTTATAAAATTGAAATTATTTAACTTAAGCTTGATGATTGTTGATAACACAAGAGGTAAACGTTTTTCTATCGGTTTTTAATTACTTTGGTAGTATAATTTTCAGGTTAAACCAAGAGCGTTAAGAGTAGTATTCGATTATATCCATGGCCGGAAATAGTGAAATTATTATCGATTTTTTCTTTAAATTTAAGTTATCGGGTGCAATTTTTAAATACGTTCACATATTGATAGGACTTTGTGTATATTTTGAATATTTTTATAAAACTATATATTTTATAATGTATAACAAATTATCTTGTATGTCGTCTGTTTAGTATTATAGGACATAGATTAAATATGTAACAACAGTCACGTAATTTTTAAAAATAAGTCATGTGAAAGTAGTTAAAGTAGTCAAGTTAGTGTGTTCTTTTAGTATACCTATTATTTATTTTGTGATTTGAGTGTATATAGTTTATTAGTTTCGTAAGTTACTTAGACTATACTAATGTTCAGTATGATATATTTAAGACGGTTACGTTAGAACCACTCATAATAAATTCTTGTTATTTTTTATTAAATTATATGAAATACTATAAATATAATGAAAATATAAGAAAGTCATATTACCAACTAAGATGATATGACTCGTAGGTTGCCACTTCTATGGGAAGAAAACACCAAGGCTCAATAATAACACTAGACAAATGTTATTCGGTTGTGGTTCAAACATAAACTGGTGCTAATAATTATGTTTTATAAGAATAACAATGTTTAATGGACGTGGATTGGATTATTTGTATGTGATATTTTTGAGTTGATTAGTTAATTACAAAATTTTTGACTGATTTACGTACCTATATAATAAAAATATATACATTTCAGTGTATATTTAATTTTCGAAACTAATAGTCTAGGTTATTTTTGCCACTTTTGTTTATGTTTTCTTTAGTAATTTAATGAAAAATGAAAATATTACACACTTGTTTTTCTTTAGTTATTTATAACGTTATTGAAACAAAACCTAACCTATCGAAATGTAATATTCTAAAGTAATGTTTATAAAAAAGTAGTTACTTATTGCTAAAAATTAATTATTCTTGAAATTAAACACAATAAAATAAGTTTAAAAATATGGTTTAATTTAATGCCTGTCCCCTGTCTAAACTATTTTTAATATTAATATAATATGATTCATAAATAAAATAATATTCAAATAAGAAAAAACAATTTTAAAACTGTGTTAAAATGTTTTAATTTAAAACTCACGATTCCGATTGATAGAACCCAAATTATTTCAAAAACCATCACTACTTATGATATGTTTAATATAGATTTTAAATAATAATTATCACATTCATATTCTTAAAAATTTGTAAGTTTTAATGGAATATTCATACAATTTTGCTGAATGAAGAATAATATGTTAAACTCAGATTGTAGTTAAAATCATTTTTTAAAATAACTTTTGTCGAGAAAATCATGTAATTTAATAAACATTCATCGTTATGAGTGAAGAACTATATTGTTCAAAACAAGCTAAAATAGTTTAACTGTTTCACACTTACATAATATAATGCTATGTCTAACCAACATATTAAGATTTGTATACTCGTATTATTGGTAAATAAGTATTTTATAAACAAATAATATAATACTATATTATGTAGGTACATTTATAAAGCCATTTAAGGCTACAATACAAATCACATGCGGACATCAAAGTTCCTAATGCCGACGAGTTGAAAACGGCATATATAAAAAAACGTCGATTATCATGCATGTATGAAATACATCTAGCAAAAGCCACACAAAATGTTTAAGGTAAATAGTGACTATATTATAATGTTCAACAACCTTGCCCATATGGGTGCACGGAGTCGTTTTTGTCGGATAACTGGTGAAGTAATTGCTGCGGCCGATGAAGTTGACGGTACTGGTGATTTCGAAATTTCCTCCATTTCCTCTTGACTATTTTTCAAATCGCAATTACTGATGGTTGCGATAATAAACAAAAACAACAAACACACAAAATAGTACATTCATGATAATATTATTAGATTTTATTCAAAACTACATATTAAGATCGTGTAATTTCGGAAGAGCGATTTCAATTATGATTAGCAAATATTTTGTTTTCAAGTAGAATGTGGAAATAAATATTGCTTAACGTCAGGTATAATTTTTTATTTTATACATTTCTAAAAAAAAATAATTATTTTTGTTTTGTAAACTTTTAATTACCCAAAGATCAGTATTATATTTAATATATGCGATTACTCTTCGTTTGTTTGTATATTTTAATTTCCTTGATTATAGTTTAAAACTTTTTTATTTGTATTAAAATTAAATTAAATGTTCACAATGAAGTATTAATTGTAATGAACTATGTACTTTTTTCACAGTGAATTTTGTAATGTTTAATACAAACAAAATAATTCAGTGACTATATTTAATGATAGACTTTATAGTTTGATGCATCGTTTATATATCCTGTAAAATATTAAAAATTGTTTTATTTCAAATAATTAAACATTGAATATTCTGCAGTTTTATAATAATATTATTATTGTACTTTATTTTTATTTTCTATTATCTAGTTATCATTCGTACAAGTGTAAATTACATATTATTTCATTTTTATTGGTTTGAACGTAATTTATTGGTTTTTATATCGACCGAGTTAATAAACTGAAAATATTAGTCATTTAATTTGTACATCCGATGTCGATGTATTAAATTTAAATGATAATTTCTGTAATTTCTTAAATCTAAATTTTCTTATAACAAATATTAACGATGCTGATATTATTTAATGGTATTAAGGAAGACTTAAATAAGGATAGGTTAAGATTTACGACTAAACATTGGAGGTTGAATAATCTTGAAATGTACGGATATGATACAAAATCGGCATATTTGGGTGAAGTAGAGTATGGAAATGTAATAATGACAACGTTGAAAAAGTTTGTGAATAATAATATTTACACGCACTAAGGACGTTGATCTAATCAAGTTTTTTGGACAGATCACACGTGCGACAACTACTCAGCGTAATGTTTAGTATTTGATGGGATACGTTCAATTGTCGATACCCAAAAATTTAAAGACGCCATTATAAAAAATGGAGTTAGGAGACGAAACAAACAACGATAATAGTGTATAAAATAATGAGTGAAAATTTTAGAATTCTTGTCAGGCGATTCGAGATCAAGATATAAAATTAGATGGATGAAAACTACTAAAATAATAAATATATATTTAATTAGATTACCAGTATAAATTTTTAAATTGTCTATAAAAATAAATGGTCACTATTGTATTGCACACCATTGTAATTATTCATCTAACCATAATATCTTTTAGTTTCAGTAAAAAAATGTATACATTAACCAATTTACGATCATTATTACAGAATTTATAACAAGATGTTATTACAATCAGAATGATATTAGATTAATTTAAAAACTTCAAAATTAAAATTTAATATAATCACAATTATTGATAATATTTTAAAATTAGAATTATTTATTGAAACTTATGTAAAAATTAAAATTAAACTTTATTATGTTAAATTAGATAGAAAACTATCGTGTAAAAATAAATATTAAGCTTTAATTTAAAAATATCGAAATATCGTTTTTGTTTTAAAATAATTGGGTTTATTGTAGTGAAAGAATCAGAATTATTTAATTTATTTGTTAATAACTTATGAAATATTATGTCGTAGAATAAAAACTAAAATATTTATATACATATATATATATATATATATATATAAACCATATTTATAAATATTTTCAACGAATATTGATTAATGTATAATTTAAATGTTAAATCAATAAAATGACCTAAAAGATAATATTACATAAATTATTTTAAAGTTTTAATGGTTAAAAAAATTGCTGAATCCACTAAAGTTGATAAACTAAAAAAAAGAAAATATAATGAAGACAATTTTATTATTAAAAAAATGTTTTACCTTTATTTTTAAATTAAAATTATTGTTTACAATAATCAGTTTATTTAAGTTATTTCATTGAATATTTTAATGTTGATCGAAATTTAAGTAATATGAATTTGAGTGAAAAAAAAACATTTGGAAATTTAGGTGTGTTGTGATTTAAAAAAGTAAGAAAATAGACAAATTTAGAAAAAGTTTTCAAGTACATATTTCATATGAAGGTTCTTACGTATTTTTAATAAGTTTTTTTTTTTAATGCATAAAAATATATTTTTTAAAAAGGATATGATTATCTGATAAAAGTGTCGTTTTGTCGATAAGTTTACAAAAGATTACAACAGAACAATGATTAAATTATAACAAAATTATATTTCATATGTTTACATTTGAAATTTGATAAAATCATAAAAACTGTACTTCTTAGCACTGAAACAGTGAAGGAAACGACGAGGTTTTTAAAAAGATCTTCGATATAAAAATGAGAAATAATATGTCTTTTCTATATAATATTACAATTTTTTAATGCAAAAATGAATTAACGATACTATTTTAGTTTTGTTATTTATATATTATTTAGTTGTCGTTTGAAAATCGAGGACCGTAAAAATCTTATTAAGAAACGTTGTTTTGATTAATCAGTAATAATGACTAACGAGTACATTCAATTTAAGTAATATTTTATTGTTTCGAAATGAATACGGCGCGCTGGGTATGTAATATTGCTACACGCATGTCGTGCGTACTGAATATTGACATAATATTATTGTTAAAAGTAAATAACTATCACCTAACCTGAAAAGTTTTAACAGTTTAAAATGATTAGTTTATACTTTCAATGAAATTTAAATTTATCAGTTAAGAAAATGCATCTTAAAAAGTAACCGAGTTAACATTTAGTTATTTCTAGTTATAAATGATTTTAACTTATTGGTTTAAGTTAATTTTAAAATGCATTTAAGTGTATTAAAAATATATATATATATATTTATCGACCAAATGTATAAGAAATACTAAATGATTGCGTTAAAAAGCGTTTTAGATTCTATGTACAGTGAAAAATTTATTGATTTTATAATAATGTATGTAGGACGTAAGTACAGAGCAATTTTTTATTTATAAATAATACTAAATATTTCAAAACCTTTTAATTTTTTTGTTCATAATTTTTAGTGAAAATAAAACATTATTATAATTATAAATAAGATTTTTAATTTTTTAAACGACAATATACATTTTTAGTTTAATAATCTGAAGCAGGGTATTTTTTGGAGTATTTCAACTTATGAAAATCGGAAAAGGAGTTAATGAATTGTATCTATTTAAATTTTATATAACTGGAGTAGAGATGTACCGTAATACCTCATAAAATATAAGCCTACCACTTTGCGTATCTAAGTTTTAAATACTTATAAATAAAAAAAAAAAAAAACAACTTTTGAAATTGTTATATAAAATATGAAATATTAAAAAAATTTTGTGATTTATTTTAACTGGAAATTAAGCAAAACATTTTTTTTTTTCGTAAAAGTTATTTGAGTTTTAAATAAATGAGTATATTGTTTATTAAATGAATCATTCAGTATACGATGAATCCAATTAAAAATTTGAAAATGCTAACAGATATAAAATTAGGTATATTATTTTCTTTTAAGATGGCAAAATTAAAAATTTAACTAAAAAGTAGAAAAGTAGATAATCGAAATTTTTAGTAAATTTGAATATGCTTATTTTCTATTCTTGATAAAATGTTAAAGGTTCTTAAAAACTTTGAAATTTTAAATGTTTTTTTTTTTATTTCTTTAAACGTCGATAATTTTTTTTTTACTGGATAAAAAAACATAAATACGTAATACAAGATCCCATTAAGTTTTTCTTATAGATATATAAAAGTAATAAAAATATATAGAAGATTTATAAATATTTGGAGTTCATAATAATTTCAGAAAATCATAATAATTTGCAATTTAATTTATAGTTAAAAATTTATAAAATATGAAATTTTTATAATCAAAGATTAAAAATTTAAAATAATATTCCCTATAAATATTTTATACTAAAACCAAAAGTCTAAAAAGTACATAAGTAAATTTTTGTATAGATATTTTAATTTTAAATTTGAATTAAGTTGCATGATATTTAAATTATTTACAAATAGCGATATTCATCATTTTGTTATAATTCAAAAACATTGTTTAAGGAGACATATAACTTTTATATACCTACTCGTATTTTTATATTTTATAAACACAATTGTATTATCAAATGCAATATTTTTTACAAAAAAATAATTTAACCTACTGTATTACTAATAGTAAAATAAACTACTTCACCTAATAGTAATATAAAAAAAAAAAACATAATATGAAGTATATTTATTGGTATAGGCTGACAAACCTTCTCCATTCAGAATCGTTTTACTCACACTATGAAATATTATACTAAATTCTAATTTAATATACCCATCACAATGACCCAATCAACATCTACCATATAGAAGGACGGTACTCACTTGCATATATTTTTAAAATAAAAAACTATAGAATCATAAATTGCTTTAGTAGGAAGTTTTTTTTTTTTTTTTATCATAAATGGTCATTATAGTTACCTAATTAAAAAAACCTGATTTCTCATTGTTTATTATTAACTATTTTAAATATTTTAAATCAACTATTTTGCAATTAGTTTAAAACATTAGGGTGAATAATTTAAAAAAGTCACTTAAAACTTATAACTAAACCGGATTAATACTTTTCTAAAAAACTACAAAAACTACTTTTGTGTAACTTAGTAACTACATTTTATTTATATTTTAAAATAACTCTAATTTAACTTGGTTAAATTTAATTAGAATGACTTATTTAATTTGTTTAAAAAAATAGTTATTTTGTACCAAGCTTTGAATTTCTTATTAGTAGTTATGATACTATGTTTCATCTACAATGTTTGTGGCATAGGATTTGTATATTATATTGAAAATAAAATAAAAAACTCAATGATTGTATATCATACTGAAAATTGAAATTGCTCCTTACGATCGGTAAATTGGTTACTGCGCTAAGCTAAAATGGAACATGCGAAAAGCATAGGTTCGCCGCACTATCAGTCCATAAAAGTGACATTCACGTATAAAGTTATCTGTTGCCTACTCATCAAAACCACATTTTTAAAAAGTTTTTATCGTAAATATTATACTCTGCTCAAAATAAGTAACGTAGTTGGTGGCAACCAATTTTCGTCAGTGGCGATCAGACAACACACGTTTGTCTATCCCTACTGAGTCAACCATCTGGAAGCCGACAGTGTATAGTGACCACGCCCTTGTGGAGTAGTCGGCTGCCAAATTCGTTTCTTATTTGGAACAGAGTATAGCTAAATAGGTCCAATATTACTATGCATGTTAGATGATAATTATTATTTGTGTAGAAAAATCGATGGAAAATTGTTTTAGAATATCGGTAAGATTAGTAAAAATAAATAATTAATTAATTCGAGTAAAATTTAGAAAAGAGTTTACAGGTACACATCCATAAAATATTATATCACAAGCATAATTGTAAATTATGTATTTTAGAAGGTAATACACTTGATGAAATTAATAGATTAATTACTAATTGTCAATTGAATAAATAAATATTAAACTATTATTTTGACGGAAGTTTAGATATTATATTTTGTATTTTTGTATTTGTATACACACAAAACGTGTATATTTTATTTTATAATTATGGCTTGTAATAAATGCATACCTTTTATCCTTCTTGAAATATTATTTTATATTTTATAAATTGTATTTTGGATTAATATTTTAGCATACGTGTAATGTGTATGCTTTTATGATTTTATATTACTCAAAAAATTTTCAAAATAAATAGCCATTATATGACTTTTTGTTATTTCACCATGCACAATACTTTGTTTAGTCTATGATGCGTTTTATGAGATGTATTATTTGATCATAAAAATATTTGGTTTATTTAATGTGGTTTTGATATGTAGTAATGGTTAAATGTCATAAACGACGTGCATAAATTGTTAATATGGTACGTCGTACAACTGTCTAACCGTTAGCATCTTGATGAACTAAAAAAAGAAACAAATACAACTGAAAAACGGCAAAAAAAACTTATGTGAATATTAAACGAAACTTTTTAATTTTTATAATAAAAAATGATTTGATAAATTCAATGATGGTGCATAACTTATATTGAGCTTACCATCGATTTGATTATCATATTTTGTTCTCGTACACAAACATGCACATGCAGATTAAAAAAGTGTTAATTTTCGCAGCTGACATAACTTCACATATATATGCATAAATATTAAACTCTTACATTTGTTCCTCGTCCATGAATGCTGATTCCAATACTTTAGCAGCGAAAAATAAATTTTTGTGCAATACTTCGGCCGATATCTCTCCTTTCCTCAAGTGGCGCAATAGACAACGCAATCTAAAATTTGAATATAATAGGTAGTATCTAAATTAGGTATTAACACAAATATAGTGACACAACTTATGCAAGGTTACAAGTATTTTAAAGACAATTTTAAAATTATTTCAGTTTTTTTATTTTAAGACATCTTATATTTTGTTAGTTTAATATTTAGGTTAATTAAATCATGATGTCCACACTTAATATAATGCAATATTTTATAAAATATCAAAATACAATTTTTATAATTAGATAGATACTCATGAATTATTAATCGAAAAATTATTTCACAGAGTTGAAAAAAATATATTTTGATAGCAAAGAAGAACTTATATAGGTTTATTATTAATATTCGTGTATAGTGTATTCAAAAATATCTCTCCACTCTTTGTGGTATTTTGGTTAGAGTTAAAAGTAGATTTTATCCATAGACCCTAGTTAATGGTCAGTTTATAGTTTGAAGTGTTCTTTGTGTAGGCTAAGGTTAGATTAGGGGATGAAAGGGTCTTTTTCTCGTTTATTTTCAGTTAGAAATCACGTTAATGGATGTTAGTAATAGATAGAAAGTTTTACAGATTTTTGTTAACGAAAAAAAAAATAAATAAATAAAATAAAATATAATTTTAAATAATATCGAAAAAAATACATATTTTATTTTACACGTACAATGTACATATTATATGTAATGTAATCAAATACAATATCATAATTAAGAAAACAAGAAATAAAAATATTTAAAAATATCTTTAAAACTATAATAAATATGCCAATGTCAAGTCAAGTACATACTCGTAATATGATATTTTATAGAATAACAGAACACTTAAATATTGTAGCACTCGAAACATGTTTTACAAATCAAACCAGATAATGAAGTTTAAACAAAACTTTGTTTTTTGAAGTGCATCTAAGAGCCTGGATATCATGGATTTCATGTCTGTTTGAATTTCTTTAATATCAAAAAGAACTTTTAAAGTATGAAAGCAATAACAATTAATTATTTTTTACTCTAGTAAGAAGTAATATATAATATTGTTTTTTATATTTTATACGAAAAATGTTTCCATAACGTTGGAATAAAAATAATTACCAAATTTTGTGAACACCTCATATAAATAAAATAATAACAATTAGCAACTAAATTCGTCGATTGTTGTAAAAGATAATTATATTATTGCAAGTATGGTTAAAGGTCCAGTGTGTATACAAATTGATTATTTTAAAGACAAATACTATTTTTTTTTTTAAATTTAGTATTTATGTTTTTGAAAATATTTTTTCTTACATAATCTTAAGTAAAAAACAGTATATTAGTGGCTAGTTTTAAAAGTTATAAAGTCTTTAGTTTCTCACTTTATTAAATGACTCAATTAAACATTTTTTTCTAAATAATTATTTAGTGTAATGGTTTAAAATCATGTAAATAAATATCTGAGAAAATAAGAAGTTATAGATTATATTATTATACATTAGGTATTTACAGTTCATATCTATTAGCATTATGGTACTATCCTGTCTATATGTCTAGTTAAAATAAGTTGCAGTAGTAAATTAATTAATTTAATACTTATTTATAATATTTAGTTGTAATAAATTAATAATATATTATAAACTAACAATTTTTTTTTTTTTGTATAATTTTTTTAAAATTTTAAATATTGCTCTTTAATTTTAATATAATATTTAAACACTGAACACAATTTTACAGAACACTATATTGTACACGACTTCACAGCACAAGAATTAATAATAACTCATAATACTATGTTTCGTGTGGTTTTAACAATGTAATTATACAATATCTTAAAATTACAAATAAAATACTTAACAATATCTTTAAAGTTTAAACCGATTTACTCATTATTAAATTTATGAGCACTCAAATTATTTTCATAAGCCTGTAAGCCATAATTATTTCGTAGATTACATAATCTTACACGCCGATAATTACAGATAATATCGAGAGCTTAATATACAGACAAGTGGTTTTGGAATTTTGAAATACAAACAAAACAATAGTTTCTTATTTATTATGTAGTAAGCAACACCAGTGAATTCATAATAAGCTGATAATAAGTATTTTAACTCTTCAAAGCTGCCAATTTCATCAAATGGAAATATATTTTATTTATTTTTTATAATACAATTAAAGTTATAATGATTAATTTACTACTACAGTGCCCTCTGGCTCAGTAATTTATTACCTCATCCTTGCAAAACATTTTTTTAACGATATGTCTAAAACGCAAGGAAATGCAACAAATAGATAAATTAATAATAAAATTCTCAATTAATGATTACCTGAGTGCTGCCTTATCGACAGCTTCTGATGAATCGAATGATGGCAATCCTTCGAGACTGAGATCTACTTCGTCTAACATTGATTCATTTTCTCTGGACAAGGCCATATTATATTCTTCCGAATAAGTGCTTTTTTTCTGGCTGCTTCGGCGGACAATTGTCAATGCACCTTGTCCTGTAAATTCATAAATACACATGTATGAGGTTTTTTCAATTTTTAATATAATATTATAATATATATATATATATATATAAAACAAAAAAAAACAGGAAACTCGTTCAATTACATAGAGAAGGATTCGAGTATACGTTGTCATTAGTAAGTAATTTCATAAGTCCTAAAGATGGGTATTTTTGATTTTAAAATAATACTCATAACTAACACATTGAGTGGAGAAATTTTGCCAACAAACATTTTAAAAAAAATTTATAGAAAATTCATATAGGTAAATGTTCAATTGCTAGTTTTACAATTGATTATCTTATGAATTTTATATTACAAACTATTTTGAAATTTACATATGTTTATTTTTTTTAAAAGCATTTTTTTACAATAAACAAATCAATATATATATATTTATCATAAAACCTCTATTAGCATAAAGTCTGAATTTTACATACATTTTTAAATAAAAATATTTGTAGATTTTAATTTTTTTGTTTTTATTGACCTAATATAAGAAATGTAATATTAATTTAGTTTAATAATGTAGTTGTATGTACAAAATATGATTTTAAAATCAATATGAACTTATATATTTTTTGGAATATTTCTTTTTTTCGCAGTTACGCTTATATTATACTTATAAAATATTATGTTGTTTAATGACGGAACACATACTCGTATGTGCGTTGTATTCACTGTATAATTATTTCCTTCAGTAGATTATTGGAACAAATCAATAATTCATTTTCAATCAAAAAAATAATTACATATTATAAACAGTTCATATAATTTTCGTAACAATATTTTTGTCTTTTATAAACAATTATTTTTGATTAAAATAATAATTTATTACTGTATCTATTGATTTTATCAAAACGTGTATATTATTATAGTTTCTGAAAAATCAAACTATGCAGTTAATTAACACATGCTGTAGAGTCTCAATAATAATTATTAATTATTTCAGTTAACTAAATGACCGTTCGTCTGTTGTTACACATCAAAATAGTTTGCACATCAATCGTATTATATCATGATCAGATTTAGACGATTTAGTAAAATGTGTTACACGTTTCTGATGTTTTGAATATAATATCAAAATAGCAATACATTAAAATTATCATTGAAACTAATATTGAAAACTCTGAAAGTTGTATTAGTTCATTGTCAGTTATTTAGGACAAAGCACTTCCTAGAGAGAATAGTTTTATTACTTTTATCTGAAATTTTGTGGAATATAACTATACTGAAATGGAATTTAAAACACATGAAATGACGGATCTATTATGGGCATAAATTATTTTAAATTGTTCTAAGATAATGTGCTCAATGTGTCTACAATTTTATTGTACATAGCTATTTAAAAAGTTTTTGTATCAAATTTTTATTATAAGTGAATTTAAATCCATTCTATATAAATATCTTATATAGGTAGTACTCATTTAATACTCATCTATTTGATTAAAATCGTTACTTTGAATAATACCCGATTTATTCATGCTAAATCGTATTGAACTATTTATAAGTCTATTAATGTTTATAACCAGCGATGAAAAATTAAATTCTAATATTATTTATTAGTAAAATCACTACTTAAAATGTACCAAGTTAACAAAATTCGACCGGTTTGGTTATGATTTTGATTGTACGCATTATATGTTGTTCTTAAAAATCAAGGTTACTATAAAACCAATAGACTATAATTTTTGGAAAATCCTTAAGTTTGAGTTTTATATAATATATTTATATTGATTTTGAGTATAATCATTAAATTCAACAACTCTGTCACTCGCGAATACACTAGTAATTCGTTATAACACTACTCATTTCTATTATTATACCAAAATTGTTTTTGTTTGTTACAATGTTATTTGGTTATTACCTGTCATTTGCAGTAACACGTATACTACAATCAATTATAGTCTTTCATTTGTATCTCACATAAACAAAATGATTAAATTATAATTTAATACTGTATTGTATTGTAATTATATTAATTGGATTTTATGAAATTGTAATTGGTTTAATACTTTGGCAATAATGCATTTTGAAATTTTGAGCTAGTTTTCTTTGATGTAAGACTTAACATGGTATACACAAATTTAATCGACTAATATCCCTGGAACTTATACTGCTAATGCATACCAAAAAGCAATGTAATATTCATCCTTTACATACATTTTGTAAAATTAAAATTTGATTTCCTTGTTAATCGGGAGTAACCTAAGGCATTTCAAACTTTCAAAGTAGGTAGTTAGTAGCTACACATTAATTTGTTTATCTAACGATAATATATATCTTTTAAATACAATAACTATAATATAGGTATACAATAAACGCCAATATTCGGTATCACTCAAATTAAAATATAACGAAAATCCAAATTTTGACAATATCGATTTTGTTTGTATTTGTTTTTGTTTTTTAATTTAAAAACCAATAAAGTAAAGATATTTAGATATGACATTTTAAATTAAATAAGTTAACGTATACATTTTAAAAATATTTTGTATCTTATTTTTTTTTTGTCTTAATATCCAATTTTTTTAGATTTTATGTAGGTAACCTATGTAAAGTACGATTTTTGTTTGTGAGTAAAAAAAAACATGAACATTCTGTAAAATATTTTTCACAAATATTTCTTACAACAATTACAAATATAAATATAAATATATTTACAATTATTTTTATAAGGGAGTGAATTTAAAATGTTGTAACAATTCATTATTTTTTTTTCCGAAAGTTTAAAAATAAAATACCAAGTTTCTTATAAGTTTTCATTTCAAGAATTAAAAAAATAATAACATATTTTAAATTTAAATTACATTTTTTAATACGAGTAGTTTAAATTTAAAATGTAGATACCAATTTATATATATATTATTATATTATTATATAATATATTATATTGAGACTTTATTTACTTCAGTTTTAGGAACCGACCGGAGGAGTTTTTATTATTTCCATACAAAATCACTCGAATTATAGACGGTAATTTGCGTTATGGAAAGAGAAAAACGAAAATCACATGCATGGCATGCTATGGCGATCTCGGCGAGTATATTTTGGTCAACATTAAATATATTAAATGTAATATATTATATATTATGCGTTTTTTACATATTAATTTTCGTTCTAAATGCTCGTGTAATACTCACGTCTGAACGAGTACACTATATTAAACCATAGCCGAAGAAACGAATCGGTTTAACCAATCGACAATGTCGACCCAATCGCTGAGGACATTGCGATTTAATGGTGGTGGAACGCGTGAGTAATACGAACGGTGTCCCGCAAAGTTCTGTAATATACATTATCTACTTTCGAAGTTCACTAGGAGTATGTATAGGGAGATTCACAAAGTATGTTCATCACCATTTCATCTCTTAGAAATCCATTCGTTTAACTTTTAATTTTTAATTATAAACGTATTTACTGAAAGACCTTATTTTATATAATTTAATTTTTTTTTTGAGCGCCACTCGAAAGGTATCAATCTTGTGACAATATAAACTATTTGTACTACAAAAGTAAACCACTATTTTGTATTGTAAATACTAAATTGTGGTTGTTTAAAACGGTAGTTTTATACGTCTAATCGATTGCTAAAACTAAACGATTTTGATTAGACAGATTTAATATTAGGAAACACATTTTTATTAGCTAAACGTTTTACTATGATATGTTTTGATTGAAGAAATTTTTAATAATTTTTTTATTCAAAAAATTAACAAAAATATTATATTTTGTATGTATTTTAATTTGTTATTAGTATTACATAAACAGCTTTTTAAAAATTTAACATTTTTAACCTTAGTCAAATAGTATAGGCAAACTTTTTTTTAGGTGATATTAACTACTATTTATAATAATATCGTTATTGTTTTCGAAAATAACGACATTCGGATTGGCGACGGTTAAAAAAAACTATTCACTTATAAAGTAAATATAAAGTATTTGAATTAAACCCATTTATTCTATTGTCGATTTACTTGTCAGTTATTACACTCTGAAAATCATTATAGTGACTAAATATAATTTACCTTAACTATTTTGTTTAAAAAAACGACCGTCTGTTATAATTTACTTAAGCAGATGATTTTTTTTTTATTTACGATTAAATCGAAAATTGACCGAATGTTATGAGTGTTTTATATTTTATATTTAATCAAGATTTAAATTGTCTGCTACAATTATTAAAAACAAAAAAAGTCCTTAATATTTTATAGTTAAAAACAAGAACTTTATATCGTCACAGCAAACACTCTGTAATTGACATATATAATATCAAACATCATATTATTTATGAGGACACATAAAAATTCTAAAAAACAAAAACGTTTAAATAAATTCAAATGTATAGAGGAAATGAGGATGAGTAAGCGTGCCGGGCGATTCACACTGTATTGAAACTGTTGTATCCCAATTAATGGACGCCAATACGTCTCGTCCGACATTCTGCAGCGTTTTCGGTCTGGCCGGGGCCGATTTTCCCGGTCATGGAAACGCATTATCTCTTGTCGCCGATAACGACCCAATGTGCTATACTTTATTCCAAATATTATACGTCTTCAAATATTCGAAAACTTGATCTATAACGAGACATACAAGAACGCGTTTTTTGACAACATCAAAACGTATAGAAGAAAATGTTTAGTATATGAAACGTAACTGTTTCCGCGAAACGTTTTCCGTTATGGTGTCTCGGCGCTAAGATTGCAGTCATATAATTCTAAGAGCTATCGTGGCGTATAGTATCATCAGTTCATACTGAAACGATGTGTCGATAATACGAATATATTATGAATATATTTAAATTCGAAGTACCATTTTACAGTTTATTTGATATTTTATTGTAACTTTGTACGATATTAGTTAGTATGTCTGCGTGTACACACATTACAGACCATAAAATACTTTTTTTTAAACATAATTTTGAGTATTTATAACTAACGACTTTAAAATCGTAAAACATAAACTACAAAACACAGACAACTGTAGTAAGTACATATTTTATTATTCGTGGTAGTTATAAAAAAACTCTAGTAAAAGGTGTATTGACATTTTTCTTTAGATAATAGTAAATAATATTATTTATTCATTGCATGCTTATTAATCATTTATCTGACTTCTATAAGTATAATGACTAGCTGTTTACAATTATATTGATTAGTAAAAATGATTTCGATACCTCATAATAATGTATAATTTTTTGTGCCTTGGTTAACCATTATATTATCATAGCCGTGCAAAAAGAAATCTAAACATTGTTTATTTTGTTTTAATATAACTGAATAATAATAATAATATTAAAAAAAGCCGAACGTTTTAAAAACGTCAAATTTTGTTATTCAGCATTATCTCATGTAATACTTTAGAACGTATTTATATCACCTGTTATATTCGTTTTAACTGTGTTACTTTGTCATTAATTGTAAAACTTACTATAAAATCTGTTAATTTAGTTTTATTGTTTTATTGAGTAATGCTAATAAGTATATAATTTTTTTTGAAAAATAATAGTTTATAGTTTTGTTTATTAGCAATACAATTTTATATTTTGTTTGGCAACAATTCGAAGTTTAATAATTTAAATTTATATTAATTTTACTGATTTTTTTTTTTTTTTTTTTGCTGGAGTTGTTTATTTAATTAATATTTAAAAAAAAAAAAATATATATATAAATATTTCGTTCATATAAAATAAATTTTCACGAATTATTTGAATTGATTTATATATAAAAAAAAATAATAATAATAATTATTATTATATACGTTTGCATGAATAAACATAATGTATGAAAATTCATGTGTTGAGAAATGATTTTATTTAAATGTTCTACCACTTTTCTCTGTCACTAAATTTTCAACGTCTTATTTTACTGCGTATAAACTATATACTTAGTCAAGACGAGATCGTTGATTGATAATACAATTGTTATATATTTTTTTAATTCTACGGAACTATAAAATTTGACTTTCAGAGAAATAAGTTTAAAGTTTATAAATACAAAAAATAATAAAGTTAGTTTATTATTTTTCCAACGATTCGTGCAATAGTAAAATGTCAATTACGGTGACAGCGATCGCTTTTATTTTAGTTTGATGGTTATTTAATGATATTTTAATACTCAACTGTACCATAACTTTTTTTTTTTTTTAGAAAAATTAATTTTCTTAAAAGATTTATAAAATATATTATTATCTCATTTCATTAATTGATTAATTGACCATACTATATTAAGTACAATAATGAATTAAATGTATGTGTTCTAATTACATTTTAGTGAAGTACTGTCACAAATCTATATCATATTTTGAGTAAATGGGTTTATTATCACTTATTACATTACTTATCAGTTATCATCATTGTTATTATTTTTTATTTATTTATTTTTTCGTAATAATTGAGAGTTGATCAAATGTATCAATATTGTTCCTTCGAAATAATGGATAAATTTTAAAATAAATAATTGTTATCAGTAATTAGTGTAGCGTAAAGATTTATTTAAGTTTAAAAAATAAAATTATTAATACTTACTAACATAACACTATTTATAGTCTTATATTATAATTAAAATATTTAAAATAGAGTCTCTAATAAGTATTACCGTGTATTTAGTATCTAATTTAGTTTAGAAGATTCGTTATTGATTTTTAGAGGCTTAATTTATTTTATGCAAAAAAACTAATAATAAAATATTTTAGTACCTAAAATACATGAAAGTACCTAAATAAGTATCTACTGCATATGATAGTACTTACCTATTTAATAATTGTATACATATTTAATGAACAAAAATTAAACAAAACCTCGTCTGTTAGAAAAAAATAAAATGAAAATAATTTTTTTGTTATCTATTAAATATCAGTAGTTTGATAATTTTTTTTTTTTTATTCACCGAAATGATTTTAAATCAAATATTAGATTTGGTTTATGTATACACTATACAGTATAAATTGTTAATGACGTATAATTATACAAAGTTATTTTAATTACTTTACACTTATTAAGGAATACAATTCAATATTAATTTTACTTAAATCGATAAAGGTAGCTCTTATTATAACAATGTAAGATTACTGCTTACCTACGCTTTATGTAATATTATATACGTAGTATATTTTTATAGTTGTTAATTAGTTTTTCAATTTAATTTTTTTTTTCTTTTCTTAATTCACATGTATACTGAATCTCGTGGTACTTACTCGAATTTTGATCTGAGTCCTGTGAACTACTAGCGCCTTCGTTTACATCCATAAACACTGGATCATCTCCTCTATTTCCGTCAAACGGTTCTTCTGCAGAGTCTGGAGGGCCCGCCACTGAAACAATATAAACAAAAAATTTAAGTCTTAATTATTCTCAAATTGGTTCTCATAATATTACAAAACAGTATTATTTATTTTCAATCATTTTTTAGTATAAAAATATGTATGTTTATGGTTGACGAATAAATAATTAATATTCACAATAAATATTTGTGAATATAAATGCACAATGCATTATTATTAGACTAATATAATTATAAGAAAATAAATAGGAATATTAAACATAAAAATGTTGTATTACAAATCAACAAAAATAAAATATAATATGTACTATAACGCAGCATCACATAAATTATCCATTTACAATTATATGTTTTCGAAATTTTAACGCGACGAGGTTTGTAATTTACCCGTAATGATTATTATGCAATAAAAATAACAAATAAATGCCATGTACTCATAATTGTATTAAACTAGTTCAATTTTATTTGCTACGGATTTATGTATTAATTTAATGAATTAGATTTACGATTTACTACAAGTTTTAATGTTATATAAATACATACAAATATACAATAATAATTATAATAATATTTATATTACATGTTGTTTACATTCATTAGTGAAAATTATTTTTTCATTATCATTATAAATAATTTACTATAGTATACTCAAATCCTTAAACTAGACGAAGTGTGTATTTTCATGTGTTGTACGAGTATTTGTCTAACACACGTATGATATTGAAAATTTATGTATCGGATTCTAACTACAGTCTATTAAATTACTTATTATCAAATTTGCGATGGATAATATTATAACTATGCTTGAGTAAAATAATTTTTTCATAAAAAAATTTTTTTTTTTAACGGATAATAAGGATTTTAAGATGATTTTTGATTATTCTAAGTGTAACAACTATTAATACTAATTTTAAAATAAAAATACACAATATTAGTTAACACACATAGACGTAATGATGTATGGGCACGACGTTTGATTATCTTACGATTCATTCTAATCAGCTAGAAATGTAAATCATTATTCATTGCCAAGCATTACTTTTTGATGGGTAATGTATGTGTTCGTAGTGTGTTGCTAAACTACTTTTTACAATAATATATATACAGGAAAATTTCTCGGGTCGATATTATCGGCACAATGTAGACATCTTGACACGACATCGGGGATTACCCTCGACATAAAATTATGCATATTATATCATAATAACGTCTTGAATCTCAAGCGTGACATACGTACTTTAAAATATATTATTTGCAATGATATTGTGTGGCGAGTGAAAACGTCTCGAACGGAACTCGCGAAAAACTCCGACGCGGAGGATAGATACCTTATAGGTATATAGGAATAAATTATATGTACCTAAGCGCTATTTTTGATTTCCGCACAAGTGACTGAGCAATAAAATATAGGTAGGTATATATATTATTGTTAAGTATACGATACGAACGATATTTCTTGCGCGGTTTTACGGTAAGCGGCCGAATAGGTTTTTTTTTTACAATCTATATAATATACTTCCGTATCCGCGTTGCGTGTCCCGGTTATTATTCCAATAAATCGTTCGGTGATTTGTCGCCGGCTCGAGTCATTTCACACACGTTTTGCACCGGTAACACGCGAATACACATAAAGCACAAAAAGTGTAACGCTCACGCACGCACGCACATGCGACACACACCAAAACGGTTTGACTGCGCGCGTCGGTCGGGAATAAATGACTAACGAATAAAAACGGCGACGTGTCAGACGTGATAAATGGTAGTCGAAAAATAAAATATGAAAATAATAATAATAAAAATAAAAATGGCGAATCGGAGTAATGAAACGTATGTATAATATTATAGAACAAAATAAACAAAACGGTGCGTGCGCGCGTACTATTTTTATTATTATAACTACGGTCCTCCTAAATAATAACACGATGCGGATGCGCGTATTTCGTATATTTTGTGCACTGCGTTTGTGGCGTGTTCGAATGACAAACTGTGATTTTTGGTTAAACGGAAAAAAAAAAATAACAAAAAAAAAAATATATATATAAATAATAAAACACCGTTCACCCTACTAGACGCTCCAGGCCTATTGCGGTTTTCGACTTTTGTAGTTATCATAATAATATATTATTGTTGTTGTAATATATTCATTTTACCGACAGTTGCGCGTGCCGTGAACGACGACGACGACGACGAAGTCTCCTGGCTATAATATCTATTATACACTATATAACTTACTACTTTTAAATACTTTTCATCGTCGTCGTGGTCCACCGACCGTCGACCTCGACGATTTGGTTTTTCTCATTCATTTGTAAGCTCGCGCGTGTGCATGCACAAAATACGGTGACCGATAATAATAAAATATATTAGCGTTGTCCCATTCATCATTTCTCGTACGCGTGCTAGGAAACATTTTTGGTATTTTACCGTTATTATTATTATTTTTTTGTAGACAATACCATAATATTACTCAGACCGAACGAGCGAACAATAGGACATGACACGGCCGCCGGTGGGCGTTTTGACTGTGTCGTGAGACATTGTCATCGCGCTACCACCACCGTCGTCGATTAAATGTTTGACACTATTCACTGAAGAGAAAAACACTGTATGAACGTAGAAATTACTTTACACTGTTTTCGTCATTTGTTTTTCGAGTTTCGCTTACAAAATAAACATACACACATGAGTAGATACAATGGTAGCAGTAAATACATCATATGAAAACAAACAACATGGACATAATATTATTGTTATATACAAGACAAAATCGTTTAAGAATAAAAAACTAATCACATTTTCAAATCGAAGGATTTGTTGTAAAAGAATTATTTTCATTATATTTTTTTCCAGTACAACGACTAATAGAAAAACGTTTTTTGCACTTTTTCCAAAAATGTCGTACTGTATATATTTTACGAATATATTCGTAATATCAGAAAAAAAGTAGAGTGTTATTTGATGTTGCGAGAACTATAAAATAATGTTTTTGTATTTGGTGATATAATTTAATAACTAATGACAATTATTTTTGTGCAAAATTGAAAGCAATGACATAGAGCATAGATATTAGTATGTGTTAATATTATAAACAACTATTAAAAATCGAAATTCCCCTGTATAAGTGAAAATAATATAATTTATAATAATTTATATTCATAAACCGTAATACGTGTTGAGTTTTTTTCTTCAGATTAACGTTTAAGGGTAAATAATTTTAAGTGTCACGTGTCAAAATTATTTAAAAATTTACCAGAAATAAAACAATGGATTGGTTGTGTTCGATAGGATAAAAAACACCGACTAATGCAGTAACACATTAATATTACATTTGTCTCGTAAGTAAACGAACCGTTAGAAACGTGTCTATAAAGTTTCAAGTTAGCTACGATGGTAGATAGCTATGGTATAAATTAGAGCCGAATATTAAACCGAAATTGAACGACAATGATGATGACGACAGCAATAACGTAAATTTGTAACTAGGTATGTAAATTAAACGTTAACGACTCGTTGCGATCATTGTGATGGATAATAATGTTTTGAACGTCAGGTGAGTGCCTCTTCGATGTCTCCACCGTCCAAAGCGTTATAATTCAATAGCATACCTAACACATTCAGACGACGGAATAGAGAGTGAAAATGACCAGCAAATGGCATATTACATAGCGTCCAAAGGGAATTTAATAATCTTACTGCGGGCTCGTTTCTCAGGACACTCGCCGTTGATTATTTTTTATTTTTTTCAAATATATTTATATATTTCACGTGTATTCGTATGACAATAAGTTCAATTTTTGCTCTCTTTATACGGGTTATAATATAGGAGTTATACAATAAAAATAAATAAACAAACAAACCATATTGATTGTCTGAAAACGATCCGATTTTTTGATCACACGCATACATTATGATGGCATTGTTATAATTATTATTATTAGTGATTCGAATTCCATATTATATTTATGGTGTACAATTTAATTTGTATATTATTTTTACAGCTGTGAAAATAAAGTGAATAATCAATTCATGAGTTTTTATTTTATTTACTATTATTAGATTAGGTTTGTCGGTAATAAAAAGTGGGGAAAAAAAATAATAAATTATGTGTATATTATAAGAATTGTGATTATTTAACGCTGTGATTTGGTAATCAATATGATATATTTAATATTTAGGTATAACGTTATTGGTAGCTTCCCAACTAGCACTAGATATTCATGGTATATTCTATCAATCTTCCTTTTAATTATTTTATTCATAATACTGAACATTATTATCGTTATCGTTAAGTTATTATTTTGTGGTAGGTACCTACTTACATCGACGGCAGTTTGTCTTCGGTGACAGTATATAATATAATATTATCGTGATCGCGAGAGCCAATCTCCGACTCCAGTCTTTTATTTCGACCGCCGCCCCCGTCGTGTGTGTATCGCGACTACTTAGAGGTTAAGTTAGCAAAATACGAAGAGGGTGGGAAGGGCGGAGCGCACAAGCGTTCCGACGATTCATCATTTACGCAGACAACGACGACGACAACACACAACTACTACTACTAAAACTAGTAACAATACCTACTGCAATAACTATCAGCTACTGTGCGACAACTACTCTACTGCTATTATTCTACATCATTGTGACACACATACACATGATATGAGGGTCGGGGCTGTACGGCAAAGGTGCGATGTTATTTTATATAATAAGACGGGAAAACGAAACCCTTCGTGTGGGTAGGTGTGCGGGTGGGCTCGCGACTGTGCGTGATTGTTAAGAAACGTATATGTATAGTATAGTGTATATTATTATAATACGGTCCGAGATTAATATAATATGCACGCGTACGTGTATATTTTACGTACGTGAGGCGATCCTTTTGAGATTGGGAATAAGGTTATATGTATGTTATTATCAGCTATTCGCACTGAGAAAATTTTTTCGTAATGCTGTTTTTTTCCGAGTTATCCTGAACCACATCGCAAGGTCCTACTATAATACGTCATAGTATATAATATACGAGTAGTAACACATTATTATCAGAACATTTAGTGAAATATTTTCCAAGAGAATTCAAAATCGTATAACGTGCTGTAATAAATACTATAATAATTTATAAAATTTTTCTATAGAGCCAGGATCACGTTTTTAGTAAACACCTACAGTTAGGGAATTTCATTTAAAAATATAATTATATATATTTATTTGAATGCTGATAATATGTCTTGTAAATTTCAAAA
Organism: Aphis craccivora; assembly: GCA_009835225.1. Taxonomy (NCBI): domain Eukaryota; kingdom Metazoa; phylum Arthropoda; class Insecta; order Hemiptera; family Aphididae; genus Aphis; species Aphis craccivora. The sequence goes on along the minus strand of VUJU01000738.1, from coordinate 41,946 downwards.
CACTATTTATTTAAAAAAAAATATTTGAATGCAACAAAGAAAGCTTTTGCCGTACATACACAATTTAAGTTTTATTTATACAAATAATTTATTAAATTTGAATATTTTATTAATATAAAACAGTCAATAATGTTAAAAACAAAATTAATATCGATAAAATAATATGATAATGATGATGAATAAAATTATGAAAACCAACTTGTGAAAGTAATTTTTTTTTTTTTTTTTAATTGCAAGACTAAATTTTTGCAGTTATTGATACATTTAAAAGACAATCGGGATGAATATTGTAATAAAATAAAATAAAATATAGTCAAATTTGAAAATTAAGAGTTATCTTAACACTGTTATGTTTTTTATTTACGTTATCTAATATCTAAAAAAAAAATGTACTAAAATAACTCATTTTTCCAGAGCTTTTTAAATTTAAAAAAAAAAGAAAATACTTCTTTATTTTTTAGTGCAATGGACATCTCAGCTCTTTGTTTTCGTGACACATTACTTATTGTTTACAGACGTTTTGTATTTTTCTAACTGTTTTCTTTTTACTTGTATATATATTACATTCTTTCTCTTAGAAAAACTTAACAAATTAATGTTGGTAAGAGAAATTTTACTTTATTCAACTCCAGGTATCATTTTATTAGATCACACGAAAAATAGTTCTTTTCGCAGAAAAATGAAATAATAATTTCTTACTTTCTGTGTACAATTCGAAAAGCAAAACGCCATAAGTAGCTGAAAATGTGATTGCTAACTAAATATGCATTTGAATCATACCTACGCCTTTATTAATGTGTAGGTCGCTATGTTTATACACTATTCAGAGATCAAACTAAATTTTAGAATGTTCCACTTTATATGTAAATAACATTATAAACTTAGATTGATTGCACAGTTTTACCTTTAAATATAATCTGTTTCTAGTTTACATTCAATATAAGACCTAAATATACACACATTATAATTACAAAACTGCGTACTAGTCTAACTAGTCTAAATATAAATAAATATACCCACTACATTTTAGTGATTATGGTAATTTTACTATACTTCTAAACTCTACAGGTTAGTTGATGATATTTTAGTGCTATTGCGTTGTATACAAAGACCCAATATTGAATTTTTTAATAATAAAAATTAAATCAATAATATAATTAACCTTTTTAAATCATCATATAAAATAGGTATAAAACTATATTATTATTTATTCCGCAATAATAATTTTTTAAATTGTGTTTTATAAAATATTCTCAATATTTTCGTTGTATTAGAATTTAGTGAAAAAAATTAGGTTTTATCAATACATTGTTACAGCTACTAGATCAATTTTACGGTTTTTTTTTTTTTTTTTTGGTAGGAAGAAAATATTCAAAGTATTTCATAAATAAAACTATGAAAGAACGGCGTTTGAAATAGGCAATATAGCTACATTCTGACGTAGGGTTCAGTTATTCGGTATTTCGTGAGTAATTTTTTTTTTTTTTAATATTCAACTAATTATTATAATTTTTTTTTTTTGGAATAGTATTGTAATAAAGAAATAAGATTGCATAATTTCACAAGGGGCACGCTAGAAATTGAATAAAGAAAAGTTATTCTTCTATTGTAATCAATTAGGATCTAAGTAATTTTAAAACTATGGTAACTATCATGCTTAATAAACAAAAAATACACTTTAAGTAATGCTATTTTTATCGTGAATGAAAAGTGAATAATATAAGCTACTGAATTTAAATGTAAATTTAATGTTATAACAAATACAACGATTCCAACATTATAAAATAAAGATTTACAAGTGAAGCCTATATAATAATATGTAAAGTTAATGGAAAACCAATTAATAGTGAAACCCTAAAAATACGTCATAAATTCATAACTTACTAAACCAATAAAATTATAGTTAAGTTCAGTCTTGGTTTATTATATTCTTACTTAGTATGAAAATGAAGAATGAAACGCACGCGTGGAAAAACATAACCTCACAAAAATGGTATTAACTTTAAATTAAAATAGTTATTTGCGAATTTTAGATACTTTATGAATTATTCAAGTATTTTAATAGGTCCGATTTGGAAGTTAGGTGGTGTACTCGCGTCGGTATTTTTACCAAGAAAGATAGTGTGGAAGTATTAATTAAAAATTGAAAATTCTCGGAAATTGTAATATTATGTAACAACTTTGAGATTGTTAGCTACGGCCAAAAATAATTAACTCTGAATTGATCAGTTGCAGCCGCTTGAGTGACTGTTGATACGGCGACGATAAAAGCGCTACGTGACTATAGGTATACAGATCGCACCACACTGCTACCGATTCCATACAATATAAAGGAAAGTTTCACCGAATTTTAAATGAGACGTTTTACGTCAGCCAAAGTTCTTGTTGTATGCAGGCATCTCATTCAAATTACAGTATAGAAATGAGTATCACGGATAAAAGTTCTATTAACAACAACGCACCGCAACGCATTCAATATTTTACAGAAACCTGTGATTACGCGATAAGCTCATTATATAATAATTCTACACTGACACGATGGAACAACTGACCTGAATTCGGCGTACTAAAATGTAAAGGGAAAATAAAATTATACATATACGGTAAGGTACGGAAAACAAAACAAAAAAAAAAAAAAAATAATGCATAATTCGATTGTATAATGTAGTGCAGGTATGATAAACAAGCCAAAATAAATAATAAATAAATCCAGAATTGAAATCATAACTATTTACTCTCGGCAGATGCGATTTGTGAATAAATAAATAAAATAAAACAATTTTTGTTTCTACCTTTGGCACTTAAGCTTTATTTAGTGCAAAATAAACACCAATACGATCATTTGAAAACAACTTTTTTTTTTTTTTAAACACAATAACCGTTTAAAAAAAACACGATTACTCTAATGTAAATTGTCTCTTTTAAAACAAAAATACGTATTCTAGAAATTCACATCCACTGTCTGTCGTCTGGTACCAGCATACAATTACAAATTTCTAGTAATATTCATGATTTATTAAATTCATTAATATTTATTATAGAGCATTACTTATTATTATCATATTACCTTATTAGGTATTATTATTAATCCATATTATAACTTATGAGCATACTATTATATATGTAAATATACGGACCCAGATTAAGTGTGCCCTTAGGCTGTGAAAAATTTGGTTACTCTTCATTGTGAAAACATTTAATATGTATTTATAAATTTATTGTACAAAGTTGTTACATTTTTTAGTCAATATACAAGAAACCTGTTATTTTTTTATTTGAATTTTTTTTTTTTTTTGTCATATGGCGTATATAGTCCGGAAGTATGCCTGAAGGCCTAGTTCGGACGCCTAATTGGCAGAATTTCTATTTGGGCACCCGTAGGTTTCTGCCATGCCTGGGGTGAGGGATGGCGATCTCTCTCTCCAGACACCGTGACTTGGCCGAAGAGAGATGCCACCCGTGACCGAGGTTCAACCAGCGACGGTATGCACCGTAACTGATGTCTTAGAACGATCGGCCACTCCGTCCTCCTTCATTTGAGTAATAATATTTTTTACTTAGTAAGCGCCATAATATATGAACAGAAATTAAAATAAAACAAAACCACATAATGGAGTTTTATTTTAATTTTAAATATGCGTGTAATACAAATCGTATGCCCTGACGGAGCAGTGAGATTATGTCGCCCAGAGATTTTACACTTTTAAAAATTATTATATGTTATATAATCTAATCTATCAGGAAAAAAATGAAGGATAAAAATAAAATTTGTATTTTATATCAAAAAAGATAAAATATATCGTGGATGGTACTTTTTAAATCCATGGCCAATCATGGTTCTTTAGGCCGTAGCTTACACTGATTGTGCCTTAACCCATACAGTAAATGTATATATATAAGCAAACAAAATATTTACCATGAATACACGCTGAAGATTAAGAATTATTACGACCAATATTTATGAAAAAAAGTATTCATATTTCGTTTATTTTTTAAGCAAACCATCATTTTTACGTTTGTGAAAGAGATTTTAACTCGTTCGACTGTGAAAAACATTTTATAGGACCACAATAATGTGTGGAGAACAATATTATTTTCACAGATAATAACGAAATAATAATTTCTCACTTTTGTTTACCCGACTTATGGAACCGTAAAAACCGTAACAAGATAAGAACAGTACCTGTTCAAATATTTGATTGAACGAAATACGAATACGAATTTTCTCATTGTAATCATACCTACGACGTAGGTATGTGAAGCAATATCTATGTTATAAGTTACATGTACAATTATATGCGTCGCAGTTACTGTTCGGCGCACTACTATTCCCGATTTTCGGTAGGCACCGACTGCGAGTACGATCGTTTCGATATAAAAATAAAATATTGCGATTGCGGTTTTCACGAATAGAACAATTAGGAAATTATATAGGAATCGCGGGCCAATTATGTCTATGGATTTCGTTGGTTGCTTAACGCGTCGGTATATGTTATTACTTATGTATAGGAAGAGATCGCCATGAAATGTCGGTGACACTCCCCCGGGGAATCAGCGCCTTGGTCAGAAGCGTTCGTACGTCATCGTCATCGTCGGTTTGGAGAGCTCTGAGCTCGCGTGGGTCGTATCATACACGTGTACGTATAATATAATTATATACACGAGCACGATTCCACCGGACCGCCTTATTATATAATATCGTTTGAGCCGGAATAAAAACATATTTCACGGGCACGAAATTGATAATGATTGATATTATTATGCACTGCCTCACGGCCGCCGTATGGATTTTATATGTGACGCATTAAATATTTTTTAGTCGCGTATAGTACATACTATTTTCCATGCGTTGTAAATTATGTGAATATGAGCGCCCGACAACGATGACGTGTACATTTAATGTATTATAATCGACTTCGCGCCAGCCACTCAACCTGGCGCTAAGGTGATGGGTGCTTATTTTTTTTTAATAATAATAACTTCGTTCGAGTTAGTGGTAAGAGACGTTTCTCGGGGGCATGAAAAAAATATAACGTTGTCGTAAATTAAAAATATAATTTTCAGTGTGTTTTTCTATTCGGAAAGAAACAGCTGGAGTATCCAGTAAAAGTGGTTCAGCGGTTTCACGGCATCATATATTTATATATAATACATGGAAAATGGAATTGAACATGGATTGTACTTTAGAAAGGTTTTTAAAGTTCTCACAAAAAACTAAAAATAAAACAAAGAAATGAACAAAATATACTCGATTTTAAAAAAAACGTTGTCCGTCTTTGAGCAAACTTTGTTAATTTTACTATTTTAGAAAAGATTAATTGTATAATTTTTTATGAAATAATATTGATTTTTATGTTTTTAATCAATATAAAACATAGACCATAACTCTTAAGTTGTTTCTTAAACTATACAGTGTAGTCATTATACGACTTAATTATGTCATAATTAAATTATTTACAATATTTTTGGTACATGTTTAATTTCGTCTTATATTTAAGTGAACCTATTTAAAATTACTTGACGTTGTATTTGATGAACGTTTTTAAATTCACCATTGTCCACTAAATTTTTGAAAGAGACTTTTTCAAACGTAAAAAATTTAAATCTTCGTTTGAACAATTTTAAATTATATTTCTAAAGTAATATATATTATAATTGTGTATAATTTAAAATATAAATACACGTATTACTATTATTAATCACAAATTTAATATAATTTATGCGTGTATAGGCACCTATGAGATTATAAACCATTTAAATGGCAAATTAAGTTTATACTTTAAAAAATTCTCAATAACTTATTTAAAACAAAGAGTGTCTTTATTAACTCAATGCTGTATGAATATAAATTCATCATTGTTTAAGAACAAAATTAGGTATTATATTGTAATAACTATAATAATAATCATTATTTATATTAATTATTCATTGTTTTTTTTTTTTTTTTTTTTTTGTCTCATATATAGTTGGTTTAGTATTGTTTTTGACTATAATATAGGTATACTCAAGTAAATAAATATATAGTCCACATAATAAATTCATAATGTCCAACTAAATATGTATTTTTTTTACTATGACGTAAATTTCTTAAAATATTCATTTTATAACAAAATTATGTTTTAAACAAGTCTGAAAGTTTTCTCGTAAAGCTATAATGAATAAAAATCTAAAACGCGTAATATTGCAACAATACAATTAGTTAATATTATTTCAATACCTTTTTTTTCTTTACCAATGAAATAACAAGTTATAACTAATTTAGTATTTTTATACGAACAAGCTGTTTTTGTTACCTGCTGTTGAAGGTTTTAGTAACGCTATTATATTTTTTCATAAATAAGAATCTTAATTTTAAGTCCTTGCCATTTTTTACGTTTGACTTGTAAAAAAAAAAAATTATAATAATAAATAAAATAAAATATTCTTGATATTTGAAAAATATAATATCCATTCAAAATAATTATTTTATATTCCAATTAGCATTATTTTATTTAAATTGTCGTTCAAGCAGTTGCTATTTATAAGAAAAATCAATACATAAACATTCATGTTGGTTTCATCTGTAAACCCATATAGTTAATATGTAATATTATAAGATTTAATATCTATATATAATATATATTATTTTTTGAAATATTTCATTTATATTTTATGTTATAAATTTTAAAAAATAAACGCTATAGGTATCCGAATTATTAGACGTATGTTAATAATGCTTATATTTTTTATTAATAGAATAAAATATTTGATCCTTTCGATTAATGTGTACCCATTTCTCAATAACAAATTTTTTATTTTTAGTAATTTTTAGTAGTTAATTTTTGGATTTTGGACATTTTCAATAAATGTGAGGGGAAAAACTATATATATATATACCAGGTGATTTTTAAATGATAATCTCTGAACTTTTCAGTCAAAGTGTCTGGTGAATATTTAAATACAAACAAGTTATTTTTGGTACTAACAAATGACGATGACACCGCAAAGAAGTATGCATTTTTGAAATATTTCTAAACTTTGTTTGTAGATAAATTTGGGATATTATACGTATATTTTTATACACCAGTATTTTTAAGTTAATAAAAAGTATATTCATTTCTATAACTATAGGAGGTTAAGTTAGATTGATTTTTGTAGGGTTTTTTTCCAACGAATTGTAGTTATCTTATTATACGTTCTAAACACCTTTTTTTTCGGAAGTACCTAATTATTTTTCCAGAGAACTTTTTATTCTAGTTCATTGTCTACGGAATCAAATGGAATGGATTTTATTTCATAGTTAAGATCAGCTATTGTGACATAATGCAAAAATACTATAATATTTTCGTTTTAATATTCGTTTGGCTAAAATAATTTATAATGTTTATAATTGAGTACCTATCTAATGTCTGCAATCAAATAGGTAACACGATTTCTATAAAATTTGATAAATCTTTTTATTTATTATATTGTCAAAATGTTCAAAATAATACTATATTGAAGTTGTCAAATTATAAAATATAACATTTGTAATTTGTATGTTATGGTAGATGTATATAATATTTAATTATTGCTTAAAAAAATACAGACACTACGTAGGAAATAGTTATGATTCGGTAAAATAAAAATATAATATTAATCGTAATCTGTTATTCTTATGTGCAAATATATGAATGAAAATGTTAAACATTTCTAACAATTGTAAATTTTAGTAACACAAGTTATTATAAAATCATTAATAATCAATTTATACAGAAACTCCGTGACGGAATAGCTATTATTACTCCAATATTATTTCAGACATTAATAAATAAAATTTACTTTTGATTAACATTGCGTAGTTGATTCATTTCAAATCATTATTTTCAGGTATCAACTTTAAAGGAATTTACTACAAAATGGACTTACTGTAATGATAATTATATGCTTATAGTTATGAAAAATAATTTTCTCAATTAACGGATGTAAATTATAAAATATTTTACACATAGAATTGGATAGACATCGTCACAGGTGGTGAATTCCCTTACAATATTTTATAAAAATATAATAATAATTACATTTTTTTTTTTTATTATTAAGTGAGAGATTTCAACCAACATAATGTATTATTTATGCTAGATAATAGATATTATAACTCATTTTTACACGGAAAAAAATATTTTCATAAATCATAGGTAATTGATTTTTGCTTTGGTTGAAGCAGCTACATGCAATTTAATCATCAAAGTAATTTGAAGCCACAAGTAGGTATACATACATATTGCCTATGATTTAACATAAGAAAAAGTTGAATACTTTTTTAATTTATATACACGTCATGGTTAAAAACAATTATTTTTGATTTAGTTCATTTAGCTTATGTATATGTCTGATAATCCAGGTATTCAAATTCTTTGGTCAAATTTATTAGATCCCAGTTGAACCAAAATATCTGTGAATTTTTGTATATCTCATCTCTTAATATTTAAAAATTATTGTCAAAAAAAAAAAAAAAAAAAAAAAACGAGAAAATTTTAAAACAAATTTCAAAATACAGGAAAGTTTCGCAGACGCGATATTTTTATTGCACGAAAACAAAAGCTCAAATAATAATATTCGTTAAAGTCGAAGGAAAATTACTGCCCTAAAATCAATCGCTGATCAAATACCGATTCAGCTAGACCTTCGTCAAAGTGAAGGGATTCTGAAACGTGTTGTCCGATATTGATTTTCTTTCGGTCAGGACATTGTGAATTAACAGTAAGTGAGTTATATATATATATATAATATTCATGTATCCGCGGGCACGGTCAACCCGAGTTTCATAAAAAAAAAATATAGGTATATAAAGTAAAAGCAAAGAGTTTTGCATGTTTTTATACTGCCAATGCGTACCTGTATATTATATATTATACTGTTCTTGTATTTTCTCGTTGCGTACGACATGTAACCTTTGGGGTAGCTTTTTTTTTATTTATAATCATATTTATGTATTTTCATTCTGAGCTCTATTTCGCGTTTTCCTCTGACCTCTGGATCATATGCAATATTTTAATATATTATATTATTTTCGTCTTTACTTCGCGCACAGACGAGTATAGTACAAAAATTTCATTTTTTCTCTGAACGCCTAAACTCAGCAACAAGTTGGTCGGGTCTTCTGATTCCATCTGTAAATTCATTAGACTAAACTTATTAGATGATGTTATTGAATGTATCGAAAAAATACAAGAAAATTAGGCCCGTGATGATCTAAGACTTTTTACTGGTCACACGCAGACGATGGTCGCATCACTAACTGCTATAAAGTGTAATTAATTCCGAACCAACGTCAAATGTTATTGACTAATCGTCATCATTGTGGATATAGAATTTGGCCGTCATTCGGCACAGTTTATCATACCCTATCGTATATATTATGCATTTATACGATTGGTACCACCTAATAATATAGCAATGCGATGATGAAAATAGTATATAATAGCAATAATATGCGATGGCGGAGAAACGACAGACAAGGCGACGACACGATATACGGTTTGGTGAAATTTTATACATTATACTGAATCTCATTATGTGTTCTATTATAAAAAGCTTGTCGTGCGTCCACGCGTTTGAACGTCATAATATATTATATACATATATTGTAATAGAGCACCGGGTGAAATGAAAATTCCTTGGCGACCGCAGTTTCCATAAACTGTGAGTGTACGTGTTATACATTATATCCATATATTATTATTATTTTTATTATAACGATACGAGTAAACTAAACGAAAACGAATTCACGAGAAAAAACAAGCGCGTCTTGTATAACTTTTTTTTTGTATTTTATTCGATTTTTTCGTTTCGTATTATGTGTGATGAGGTTAATCTCGAAACGGTCAAAGGTGAAAAAAAAGTTTGGGCTTTATAAAGTAGATTTATAGATTTCGGCGTATCTTTATTCGCTATACCTTATTATATTGTACCTACGTAATATCATGTACAATGTACGTCCACCTTGTGCACATAACGGAGTGCAGTAATAATGAAACGTTAAATTCGCATGCAAGAGTCGTATAAATAATGATATCGCAGGATTCGCTTCCATTATAATTATTATTATTATTATTGTGACCCAACCCATTGTATTAATTCTACAAGAGAAAGTACTCGATTTTAAATAAATTACATCAAAGGGTAAAAATCATTCGAAAATTCAAATAAAATATCCCATTTCATTCGACATTATAATATTATTTGTTCATTAAATATTATATTTTTTACGGTTTTTTTTAAAAGTAATCAAATAAAATGTTAAATCGAGTCAATTATAAAAATAATAAAAAAAAGTTCATAGCAATTATTATACTCAGTAACATAAAAAATTCGTTTAAAATATCTAATTCAAAATGCAAACACTAAAATATATCCAAACATTGAATCTTATTTTAAATAACGTAAACATATAGCTCTTCATCAATTATGTAGAGAATACGAGTATGCCTTTTCACTTTGTAGGTCGCCGCACTTCATATACATTATAAAACATATTTTATGTAGATACGTCTTTTAGGAGGAAAACGGCTGGCATTTTATTTGTACAATATCATTTCAGAACAGTATTTTTAAAAGTTATCAGAATTAATAATACGGAGTAGTCTCTGTTTAAGTGATTTAATATTATAATTTGCTATTTTTAAATAAAAACGTCATTGAGTCAATACCACATACAACATAATAATTAGTTCACACACAGCTTACACGGTACGATTTAGGTTTTCTAGGGGAAGTCGTTAAAATGGACTCTTAGAAAATTCACAACCCTTAATGTGACAAAACATTTGTTTTCTTACCAATCACCACCGGAATAGTCTCAACGTGTTATAACTGCGAAATATTAGAAAAATACTAATACCAGGAGAAAATGAAATTTCATTTAAAATTTACATTTTTAAGTTTTTAATTTCATTATAAAGTGTAATATTATAATATAAAAATTGTTATTATTTAATAAAATAATATTTGAATACTATTTTTATACTTTATAGATAGGTACATTTATTATAGGTGTATGTTTTTACCGACTATGTAAGTATTTAATTTTTTCAAACAATGGAAATTAAAAAAAAAAAAAGAAGATCTTAAAAATTACAACAACCCTAATTGGAAAATCCCTAATGTAGGATATACAACGACGGTTGTAAGCAATTCATCGACATAAATTGACTTTCTTCTAAAATCGCGAATTACCCTGGAGTCCGAGGAACGCCGACAGAATTCGAAATGATATCCTTGTATGATAATAGCACACACGCATCCGTTGTATAAAATACGCGTAGGTGGCACGTGTCTTATATAAACTGTAATAAAACAGTGAACCGAAACGACCGAATCGGATTAATGGTCATAATATTATCGCGGACGACGATGCGCATATGCGTTGTGAAACGCATTATCTGTATAGGTACCTACATAGTCGTCCTGCGTGGTAAATGGTATCCTTGAATTACTCGTATTGGTGTCGCGTGTGGCTAAATATAATTACTTTATACCCAGGACACTATTGCGGGGTATATACTGGTCTGTAACTATTCTGCAGCAATGCGATCGGTTGTTGTGCGCGAAGAGCGTGCAAGTTTCCCTCGAGACTGGATTAAAAGTTGATGAATAATTTTTATTCAGTTAAGCTGAATTAAACGAGAAGAAAATAATTTATAATGTGTTTAATTCAATTTCTGATATTACTCCAATCAGTTGAGTTACAATGTAATTAAAAATTAACACATCGGCTTAATAATTAAGTTAATTCAGTTGTTTACACTATTTTCCGAGTAGCCGACTGTGGTAATTTCTGGTAGAAAACTACATTTTCAAGGTTGTTAGCATACATTTTTTAAAAATATAAAATCTCACTTGATTTTTGTCTAATAGTGTAAGGAAAATGTTATCAAAACAATCTATCGAGCTTAAGCGGAATTTGAAATTACCAACTTCTATATTTTTACTGTGTGTATTACGTAATTAAATTAACTTGAATAAATTAACGTGGTAATTACTTGTAGCACAAAGATTGTTTGCCGGAGTACATTACACGAACAGACCATAATATGATCGTTGAAGTTCAACACGATAAAATCATATTTTGTATATTATTCCATTACACAGCGACAACATTATAATTTGGTCAGATAGCACCGTTGATTAATATTATATAGTATGGTATATTTAGTAAACATTCATGGGTATGCAACCATACAGGAAATATGAAAACTGCGTGCTCGAGAAGATCATCGGTCATAATTACGGTTATGATGATTATTATGGGCGCAGTTCGGCCTCAGATCTGTAATTATAATATGTTTGACTGAATTTCATCCGATAATACGCGTAGTTGAATTCAATTTTTTGTTAATTGATATATCCCAACCATAATATTTTGATATGTTGCATAATATTGATAATTCCATTATATCGGTAACAAACTAACGAAACAATTGTTTTTTCCTCCATTTTTTTTCTTTATAGTTTCATTAAGTACATTTTTTTAGATGAAAAATATCGATCAATGAGACTGCTGAAATGTCTGATTTTTTTTTTTGGTATGCATATAAAGAACATTTTTTACGGCAGGCTTAGATAAAAACTAAGACAACAGTGCATTTTTATGAGTAGCTTAATAACAATTGTTTTCGGCAACCATCGTGTGATTAAAATATATTAACGCAATAAAATTATAACGAATGATTTAAAGAAATAAAAGTATGAAAATAAAATGGAAAAATGTTCTTCCGTTTTGTAACCATGGTAGTACCTATTACCCCTTTTATCGCATATTATACATATTATTATATTACATAGGAATACGCTCGAAATAAATGCGTATTACCTTTACGGCTTTACGGTGGCAGTTGATTGTTACGGTAATAATAGTGGCTTAAAGCGGCCACTGTGGCAATAAAAGCATGCACATTGTACGGACGCATTTTTTTTTCTTTTTAGAACAAACGATAAATGCACTTAAGGGTATAATATTATTCATTCGGTCTATATTTTGTATTTTTATCATCACAGTCGTCGTCGTAATATTAGTAATAGTATTGTGTGTGTGTATATACCTGCCTAAGCATGTACAAAACAATGATATGAACTTACGTCGATAAAACAATATTCAACAGTAATAATTATTAGCGAATCTAATTCGATGTTGGCATTCGGAGACTAACATTGAAATTAAAAATCACTTTGATGTGTTTTATGTTAAAAGAAACTTTTCCGTGGCAGTATAGCTATATCTATTGAAAGTAAAAAAATAATCAGAAAAATAATTTGTTGGCGAATTTTAATACATTAATTAAAATAGTACTAAACGAACTTAGATTAGGGTTATTTATATTTTGAAAGTTGGCGGAGTGAGTGGATTTTACTGTAATACGGTAATTTAGTCTGAGGGTTCAGTACGCTTTGGTTAATAAATCGGGAACTTTTGAGCTTTCACTAGCGCGGTCGTACATTCTGTATTCCGTAAATGTATGTTTAATGTTGAATTACCACTCTGCATGTTACTTTGAGGTAACAAAAAGCTGTGACGAAATTTCATATGACCGACGTAAAGTCTTGTGAGTCACCGCAGTGTTTATTAAGACGTAAAATAGTTAGTTTGGAAGAAAAAATAAACGATATAAAATTGTGTAATTGAATTAAAAACAAAAACATTCCTCGGTAGCTAAGTAAGTATGTAAAAAAAAAAAAACATTTACTATTCGTAATAAAAAAAACGATATTACAGTTTTTACATACGTTAATACAGATACAGGGTGATCCATTTGAGTATCTGTATTTATTATTTAGAAAATATTAGTTTTATATAATACTACGCAATTTTAATATTTTGAAAAACAATAACGTTTATATCGTAATTATGTTTTTTTAAGTTCTATGGTTACACAGTCTTTGAATAAATTGAATACAATATAATATACTTTTAATTAAATATTTTTAAGTAGATTTTTTTGAAATCGAATTTTGAACGAGGAGTTAATTATTCCAACTTTAAATAATTTTAACTTAATAAATATTTATAAGTTATGATTAATTAATTACTTCTTCTAAATTAAATTTTATGTATAAAAACTCATCAAAATGTTCTGCTTAGAAATATAATTTTTGCACATTGTCGTCGAATTATGTATGTAAACAAAATAATTTTGAAAAAGCAAAACAATTTTAATATAATCATTGTACTATTGTAGTGTGGACTGTAAAAACTTAAATAGATCACTTTACACTATGATACGTCATAAAAATGTATAATATATGTGTATTATTCGAAAACAAAAATACTTACATAATATGATGAGAAGATGAAATGCGGATTCAGGATTATATCTGTTTTTGCTTTTACAATGTTTTCTCGTTTGGGATTATGACGTAATAAATTATGGGACAAATCGTATAAAACTTCGAAAACAGATTACAATCAACTGAATTCAATAAACGGTAAAATTATTTTATTATGTTTGTTTCGCCTAATATTTTATCGATGAGGTGGTTATACATTATTATTTATGAATTTCAATAGATTATGACTACAATGATCTAAAACTATGAATAATTGAACTATCATGGTTCGTGAGAGGGGACGGATTGTTTTATTAATGTGAATAATACAATGATAATAGAAACAAATTTTTTTTAATATCAATTATAAAAACCAATAATTTATGTATCTGAGGAGTCTTAAAAATTGACTTTAATACCTACCAAATTTAATAATTTTAATATCGTTCATATTAATGAGGTATATTATGGAGAACTGAAATGTCCAACAACAAAATGTACCTTTTTCTAATTTATTATTTTAAAAGAATAATATTAATGTTAAATGCATAATTAGATTTTTATATTATTAATTGTATATTTAATAAAAATGTATTAAAGATTTGAAAATGTTAGGAAATAGACATAAAATACACGAGTAAACAAATGACCTGTGGACTAATGATTTGTAAGTTATGTAATTAAGTAATAATTATACATTTATTTTTCATGAGAAAAAACTTAATATTTTAAAATAATCTGTGTTTTTATCAGCATAAATGAATATGATTTTGATTTGGCTAAGAATGTGTTTTCTATCATATAAAAATTGATTGTAACATTCACATGTGACGAATTTTATTATTGTTAATGTAAATAAATGATAATTTGTACTATTAAATTTTTTATTTAACTTGTACATTTTTTTTCTTTTATGGGACTTAAGTATATAGGCTAGAAAAAATAAAATCCTCTTTCGCGAGATAAGATATAGACTTATTGAAACTAATATTGTCAAAAAGAAGTAAATTCACAGTTCTAATCAAAAATTAAATACCGGTCATAAACGTTTTTAATAATAATAATAGTAATAAATGTATAAATATTATTACCAGAAACTGTATCATAATGATGTATTTAGGTCTAATATAAATATGGGTAAACATTTGACTTTTATGGTCTTAATATTATACTTATTGATATAATATCAATGTGTTATATTTTTCTTATTACTCTAGTGCTGTAAACACATACTTACGTCATGAGTGACGATCAATTGAAAAAAATATTGAGGTCGTATCCATTCAATAATTAAAGAATGAACATTTGATTTTTATTAATACTTTATATTATTATTCAATGGTAAAATAAGATTTAAAACCTATTACTATAGACTTACTCAATTGATATATGTATAGTTAATAATTATTATATTACTTAAAGTTAATGTTGTTAATAAAACCAATAGTATAGATATTGTTATGAAATAAATTATCACTGTGTATAACTTACTATTTGTAATATGTAAATATCCAAAATAGCGTGTTTGTGAAAATATTTGATGATAATTTATTTGTTAATATATATTTCATATCACTAAAAAGAATAGCGAATAAAATTATTATGCATAATATGTACATGATAAAATATAAGATATGAAAATATTTCAATAACAATATATTAAATATTATAATAAGAAAATTGTTCACAAACATATTCTGCTTAAGACGTTTCCGTAAAATTATATTATATAATACTTCTCAAAACTTGTAGTTCAACGAAAACCAAACATTAAAATAAATCAGAAAAATGAATAAAAACATAGATATTAGTATTATTAAAGTTTAATAATCTATACATCTTCAAGGATATAAAATTATTCTAACATGTTTGATAGACATTGATTTTTAACCATTTAAACCCCCAACGTTTAGTTTAAATATACGAAAAAAATATATATACATTATGTAGGTACATAATAATAAATATATAGAAAAAAACAGTATAGGGCTAGACTACGCGACTGAATAGAATACTTTAAATGTTTATACATTCGGTGGAGCTTAAATTACAAAAACACAAAAAATAAATAAAAATAAACATTTATTGTTTTATTCATATGCTGTCAACGACGAATTCCTGTCAACAGAATTGTTTTCAAATTAAAATTCTACCAGACAGCTGGCTAGCCGATAACATTCTACTACTGTTCAAGTTTTGAAAGATGGAAAGTGTATTAAAATTGTTTAGTTCAAAATAAAATGCAAATAAAAACATTGTAGTCACGGATGGTCGGCGTGCCGATGTTCTCGGTAGAAATATGATACTCATTCGTTAGGAGGAACCGGCAAAAAATAACGAAACCAGCAACTCAACCGTAGGAAGGTAATTGATTAATCAGAGTGCTCCTGTTCGCGTTAAAACTGTATCAATTTACGTTTTTGTGTTATTTTATTTCAAGTGAAATATTATATTGTACTTTGAGTAGACGCGCGAAAAATAAATATCGTAAATCAGCTTGTCGGCGCCGTATTTGCATGCTTGGTCGGGAAATATTGGAAAACCGTACCGAAGTGTAACTCTTAATTTGTTTTTAAAGAAATCTTTTATCGGAAACATTGGAATACATCCATACGTGAACTTAAGATGAATCCAAAAAAAAGTGAAAACCTCGTAAAAGATAATATTTTTCTTTCGGTACCTAGGAAAATATACTATTTCTGCTTCCGTAAGTATATTAAGTTTAGATTGACCAGAAATACTTATATATTATATTATAATATTGCATTTTATTTACGCAAGATATTCCAAGCATGTACTTTAAAATAGTAAATCTGTGTTGGACAAAGGCAATTTTTCAATTTCTTTTATTGGATAAATTTTATTGATCTCTATTTAATAAATTGATTTTATTATTTTGTGATTTTTGCACATAATCGATTTAACTTTATTTTGATTTTTAAGTGTATTAAGAAAATAGTTTTTATTTCAAATAGCACTTACATTTTAATAATTTGAATAAGGTTGCTACTTATATGTCATACGTGCTGAATACTCATGACCGTAAAAAGGGTAAAAAAAAACAAAATATTAGTTTTTACTTATATTATTACTTAACAATTAATATTATTATAGACATGTTTATTATTTTTTTTATTATTTAAATCTCTTTTTTCGTGAAAATTATGGTTTTTAATTTTTTTTTTTTAATTTAAACAATAAATGTTGAATATTATAAAAATATTTCGATTTTGATTTAAAGACTTATAATTTATTGTTATTTTAATATTAGTACACAGTCTTAAGAAAATTAAGCTTTAAAAATATGTTTTGAAAATTAAATAGCCGTAAAACAACGTTTGTATGAGTTTCAAATAATAATAGAAGAGGGTTTCTTAGAAATTGTATGTCTCGATTAAGACGTGCGTACTTCTTACAATACAAAATAATATGATATTAAAATATTGGTATCCGTAATAGTGTGCTATTGAAGATTTAATTCGATTAGTTTATTAATATCGTGAGAGCCATACCATGGTGTTCAAAAATGAAAAATGTTCCTGATGACTTAAATGTTCGATACTTATACGTCAATATTTTAAGAAAAATAAAATAAAAACCGGCGTTGGACCAAGAAATGCAATTTTACAAAAAAAAAAAAAAATACATTACTGTATCAAACATTATAATAAAAACATGGTAAAAATTATACATTTTTTTGTAACGACTTACAAATACTGCGTAATGCCATAGGTAATGTGAACTATACATTATAAAACATATAAATAATATAATATAGACTATAAATGATTATAATATGTTTGTTGATAAGATAAACGCCTCGTAACAAGTCTAAAGAGTATTTAAGTCCGCGCAGACAAAAACACATCCGCAGCGTGTTATTATTGTTTTTAACGGCAGCAGTTCGCCGGGACGAGTGCAAAAACACGTCGGTATCAAGAGTGAAAAATTTCGCCGGCGGATTACCGTCGAATATTTCGACATTTGCGACGGGAAAACGTGCCGTACAATTAGAAATATTTCACGTGTCACAGACTTGCGCTACGTATTACACTAATAATAATAATAATAATAATATCGTTTTATACTTATAACACGCGTATTACACCCACGGCGACTATAATAATAGATACCTAATATCTACAGAGCTGGCGCTATCTGTATTGACTTACACGACGCATTCGGCATGTTATGTGGCCATATCGCACGCGAAACACAACGGTAACGCACAATATTGTACGGAGATAAGTCGAGTAAAATCATAATAATATATGCATATTACAACAATAGTACGTGGCGCGTAAATATGTATAATAATAAAAATACGATACGATGGATATTATTATTATTGTTACATGTGTGCTGACGGCGTTGTACGAAGTAGAATCGCGTAGGTGGTTAATCCGTCGTCGTGCCGTCGAAATGAGAAACTGTATTATAATGCAGTACAATATGTATTTATAAGTCAATGAAGTATTAGAAAAAAAATGTTTTTTTTTTTTTTTTATTATTATTCTGTAGATTTTAAATTTGTTTTCATTTGTAATCCTTGTTAAATAAAAATACAGAATCATTGTGTCTTTAAACGATAACAGTATAACGATTAATGACCATACGTTTACAGAGTTATTCACCATACATCATTCTAAATAGGTACCCATTTAAAGAAAATATAAAAATGAATTTATTTTAATTCTTATTTGTAGAATGTTTTTGAGGACAATAAAATACTATTTATTACCAATTATTTAAATTTTTATTTAATTTAATGAGTGTCCTGTGGTGATAGAATCTTGTTATTTTAAAATAGGTAAGTACCAACTGTTTTACTGTAAATTGGTAAGTGAATGATTTTTTTTTTTTTTTTTGAAAATGTTGGTATATAAAAATACAAATTTAAACTATTTGTATCCATGTTATTAGTTTTTGTATACTAACAATAATAATCATTAAAAATCGTTTTATTACAAAAATTTAAAATATGTTCAATATTGGATCTATAGTATTTATTATAGTTGGGCAACATTTACAAATTATAAAGCATTGGTGGATAATATTAGTTAATTATTAAATTTCAAATTATCATTGCCCTTGTATATTTTTAAGTTAAAATCGACTATCGCTGACCTTTTATTCTTAGACAAAACTCTTCTAAAATCTAAGTGAAATAAACCTAACTTGATATCTAATTTGTTGGAAAAATAGAATGATTTTAATTTGAAAAAAAGAAGTTGGAAAACACACTCATAAATGGCATATGAAATCTAAGTATTTTTAAATATGCTCTTTAAGTACATTTAAAAATTTAGAAAATTAGAGTTTGAATAAAATGGAATGAAAATAATTATTGATTTACCTTTACAATGGCTTTATATTTGTGTATATTTATGTATGAATTAATTAAATAATGAAAATTTATTCTGTGCTTCAATTTATATTTTCAATAATACAGTTTGCCACATACTATTTCGAGTAATATACTTTGCCTTTGTTTACTTATTATTTGTGAGAGCGTAGTGGAGCATAATATGTTTTTGACAATCGTAAATTTGTGATTTAAATTTCGTAATCGTATTTTCTTCAGTGTTGACTGTTAACTGTTGAGTAGTGACGAACCTATTGTTTTTCATCAAAGTAAAACCGTTTATATCTCGTTTTCATTATTTCATTGTACGACTACGTTATTTTTTTTTTTTTAATTATAATACATAATTAATTATTGAATTAATGTTTTTAAAATGTGATACACATATTTTCGATAAAAAAAAAAAAAAAATCAGAATTAGAAAAAATTTTGTTTTACCATTAAAAGTCTTCGGGAGGTATTTCAAGCCTCGTATTTCACAAATGTATTACATAAATACGGAAAAATATTCTATAATAATAATCATAATTTAACGTACTAGATCGTTTAATATTTCTATAGCTCGTATGGAATATATTTTTTTTTCGACGATTCGAAATCGTGAACATAATATTACATTTTACACTGCAAATGATAATGATCCAAATTCGCCATTTTATCGACACAGTGATTAAGGTATATGCACGTTAAAAAAAGATATTATTAAACTTATAAAAATAACAAAATGCCATATATTATTATGATACGTAATATAACAACAGTCAACAACATAAAAACGAAGTGCTACAATAATAAAAATTGAAGATCTTAGTGGTGGCATTTTGTGAAAAATCATTTATATTCTACAGATGACATATTAAGGCAAAATACTAAGGCAGTTGAATCACCATTTTCAAAGATATACAGTTGATAAAGTTGGTATTATTAAATTTTTGTTACCAAGTAAAATAGATAAAGGTGTGAAAATGCCACTTGAAGCCTTTATCCACTCAGCTCTTCAATTATTATGAAATATAAAAGTCTTATGCATATTAAAGTGTTGTTTTTTATAGTTAGGTTAAAAAATATGTACTACACATCAAAATTTCACTGCTTGTTAAAATTGGGTTTGTCATTCGATGGATTAACCAAACCACGCGTACAAAATATTATGATGAAAGTAAACAACCTCTCAAGTTTAATGGAGTTTTTGCAATTATTTTATCGTTATTCGACTGTTTCTTACACTGCTTTTCAATGTATTTTTAGATTTTGTGTCTTTTCATATACATAAAAAAAAAAAAAAACTGTTCCCAGACAAGTGGTTTTTCAACGGAGCTTATCGCTGGTGTTTACTAATAATTTATAATATTTTCATGGGGGTGAATATGCAGTCATCTTCTTTTTTTCACAATATACATATTACTGTTTACGAAGGGACAAAATATTTTTCTAAAGTATTATGCCATGCTCAAACGTCCAGGTGGTTTGAAATGAATCATATTAACAAACGCTGAAACTTAAAATGTAAACACTTAGGTCCTACCAATAAATTATAATTGTTATTGTAATAAAAAAATAGTTGGCGTCAATTTAATGTAAACAATATACAACAATTTGGCAAAATCTAATGATTGCACTTTATACTATACCACGATTGTTTATTTTCAATATTTGTTTTAATGACACATGAGAAATACATTTGTATTTCTTCGTTTTTTTTCTACAATATATTAGATTCTGAGTGAAGAAAAATTCTTTAATCTTAAAATTTTAAAATTATTTCTAATAAAAAAATTGTATTTAGTTGATATTTTTGAAGATCAAAAATTTCTAGTATATTTCAAAATAATCCGGAATAACTGCTTGATTTTTTTACTAGAAAATGTATACTATAATATTATTATACTCGTATATAACTTTAAAAAATATTTTTGATTTTTTGTTCATTTATATATTATATATTTGAATATTTCAACTGTTGGTTTAGCTTGCTTTGGTTTATGGCCTACAATACCTGATGAAGATTTCATACTTTTTACACTAATATTTATTTAATAATCTATAGTGAAAGTACCAGTTGACTGACGGTACTGATATTAATCTATTTATGCTAGTTATTTGCAAGGGTGACCACTTAGAAATTTTAGTGACACACACGTTATATCTTACCTAACCTTAGTCGTCATGATAAAAAGTATCCAGCTAATCCTTTTTAATATATATGAAAAAAAAATTAAATCATATACAATTATAATTCTATTAGAACATAACTAAAATACTTTAATATTTATGTCGTGATTACTAACCTCGTCGAATGACCTACATAAACATTTTTCATTAGCCTACGTTGAAACCACATAGACATTTTCATACTATACAGCTATTTAAGAAAACTACACGTAGAGCTTAAACAAGTGTATTTATAATTTTGATAAAAGAAAATCCCACTATTTGAGTGGGTGCATTACATTTCCCCTATAGCATTCGATCGCATCACTATAAATTCTGTATATTTTGTACATCCACGTGATCGCCTACAATGAACCAAAATAGCATTTTCAAAAGATAAAATATAATATATCAAGGAAACGAGTCTCGTAATCGCCTATAGTTACATTTATAGAAAATTATGATGACGTGTTCTCTGTACAAAGTATATTATTATGAGCATACACAATAGGTATATTATAGATATGTATTTATTTTATTTGAATTTTCAGCAGTTAGCTAAAATTATTTCGTATTCTTTCATTTTGTTTTTTGTTCGATAATTGGTGAAAGAAATCGGACGTTTTTAAGTTAAATAATGTACCGACATAATCATTATATTATAATAATAAACATAATTTTAATACGGCTACTATATGATGATAGTGGTGGCATATAGATAATGTACGTGTACGTAATAACGATAACGTCTCCTGTTGTAGGGATGGGGTGGGATGGTTAATTAAGCTAAGTCTGATATAATAATCAGGCCATCATATATTTGGACTATTTACTGCGTGGGGTCTAGTCATATCGATCACACCCTATACAACTACATAATTTTACTGACTTTACCCACTGATGTAGCTTACTTTACATTAATTGATACCTACACGAAGCGACAACCGAATTCGACGACGTAGGAGGGTGTTCGTTAAACGTGTTTTTGATCCGAAAAAATCAAATATTTTGTTTAAAACGATCAAGGATTTCAAACAAAATTGTTTCAATAAGAACATAAATGAGGTGTAAATATTTTTCAATATATATGAATATTATATCGTCGTATATCTTAAAAAAATATCCAACAACAAAAAAATCTACAGTGTCGGTACAGTTGATTTGGTAAGTGAATATTATATATAATCATCGTATAATATATGTAAATTGCTTAAATCCTGTATGCATGGAAAAAAGTCAA
>VUJU01000738.1:146-18857 GCA_009835225.1 Aphis craccivora | reverse complement strand
GGCATTAACGAGTTAATAAGTTAAAAGTTAAGTTAAGAGTTAAGTTAATTTTAACTTATTAACTTAACTTACTGGTTCGCTGTTTTAATTAACTTAACTTTAACTTATTTCATTAGTATCTACATTGACTTAAAATTAACTAGTATAATTTTTGAAATTCCCAATTAAGTTAATTTTGAATTTTCGTGTTTTCCATAAAATATTTTAGTATAATAACGGTTTTTTGATTTAATTACTTTAATTCGTAGAATATTATAAAATATTATTAGAAAAAAGACTTTATTTCGTATTTATTTTTATAGATATGAACTAATATGTTTTATGAATTAAGTACTAATGAAAAAATAAAATAATAAATAAAAAACAATTTGACATTTTGACTATTACTTCACCCATATGACTATATAATATAAAATTTATCAATAGTTATACGAGCCCACGAAGTCACGTTAAATGATAGCGAACTTATTATTATTGGTACTCATTAGTTATTTCTTATTATTTTAAATAATTTAATATTTATTAATATCTTATTTTATAATTTGTATGCTGTACGTTTTTCGATCACTATGAATTGAAATATTGAATTGTGACCATTTCTATTTATATAAAATATATAATATTTATATTAACCCAAACTCCGAATCCAGAGAAAATGATACAGGCGATACAGCCCTACAACAGGTTTTAAATTACCTATATGCATAATAATATATTATGCATCTATTATCATAAGTATAGGCTATTTTACTAAATTCAAGTGATTTTCACTTATTTTAATACCTTTAAAATATATTTTTTTTTAAATCAACTTATTAATTGAAGTTAAGTTAACAACATTTATTAACTTAACTTTAAACTTAATTGATGTATTAAAAATGTTATTAACTTAACGTTGAATTTAATTGAACAAAAAAACTTAACTTAACTGAATTAAAAAAAAATCATTAACTTGCCCAGCCTTGAAAAAAGTTATGTTGCATAGTTCGTGTCTCTGTGATGATAGTGGCACTGTAATACATAGATAATAACGGTTGTACCTACGTCTTGTATTTTGTATTTTTGTCGAACAATCACGGCAGTTCTATGACAAACAGCAGCTATTTCAAACTGTTATTTTCTCATGGAAATACGTACCTAAGTGTTCACATACGTTTCCTTAGCCTCTGAAAGTCACATCAGTGATTACAAATATAATATGCTTCACTGATCATACTATACCCAAAAATATACACCATGTAATAATTTTCATACATTTTTTTCCGAAATTGATAGAATGACATCCTTGACAGATGATGATAACAAATTAAAATCAATAAAAAACAATATCAAAATTTACACATTCCCGAGAACTGAACTATAGCTAGACACCTTACACATATTTCCCTATTATTTCCCTATTATCTTTAACACCTGCAAAGGAACCGGTACCCTTTTGTGCAATATATCCGCCGTATTAACAGCGATAATACACATCACTGTGTATATATATCTTCTAAAAATATTAATAATATACAAAATGTGTAAAAACCCATGTACAACTTGCAATGATTTTAAAATAGATAATTCACGTAAATACATTGTTGACTAATTCAATTTTATATTTAAAAAACAGATACCTACGAACCTACATTTTTTTTTTTAATATTAGTATTCTATACTCATAGATATAATTATAGCCATTTATTAATAATTAAATTTACTGTGTACATCGAAACTTTGTAGTTTATATGCCGGTAACTAAGCAGTAATTTTTTTGACATATCGCAAATCATTTATAAGCTTTAATTGAATATGAGAAATATTGAACATGTTTTTAAAATATAATATCATAATTGTACCAAATCTTTTTCTGATTAAAGTACTAAATTAATTATTGCGTAGCATATCTTGTAATAAAATCAATTTTTCGTTAGTGTCACACTTTAATATTATGTTTGTTTGATTATTACCAATTCCAAAACTACTACAGTCGTAGACATGAGTATTTATAAATATATAAACTATAAACATATAATCCATTTTTATTAAATTTGAGTGTAACATACAATATAATATGGTTTTCTTATGACATTTTTTTGGATTGAAAATAGTTTCATAATCATAGAATGTATTGATGATTTACGTTTTAAGAATGCAATGATTTTTTTCTTGTGTAGTACAGGACCATTCAAATTTTGTGTAACAAACATTTTAAGGAATATGTTGTTGGTTTTTATATCTTATTTTTTATCCTTATAGTTTTTTTTTTTTTTTTACATACAATTTGGAAGATTCTGTGTAGGTACATTGACTAACAGGTATTCGTGTTAAATAGGTTAGATCGTCTGGGACGTTTGGCGTAATTGTAAAATCTTGTACGTTCTGCGTATTTTCTTTAAATAGTGAACACCGGAATAACACTCATTACCTCGACAAATAAAGACTTTTTTGAAAATGTATCTATATATTACCCACACCTATATTGTTATGCTAATGTCAATGAAGTAAATGCAGATGTTGTCAACAAAATAATGCTACTTATGCAATATCGTTACAAATTATATATTTTAAGGAATTATAATAATTCGTAATAATTTACATCATTGATTTAGTAAATTTAACAGTGTTAAATATATATTGACTAGTCATTGTCGTTTCTAACTTATATATTTCAACAATGAATACGATAGACAAGCATGACAGTTGTCAAAATTATTATTTTATTTTATATATATTATGTATAGGTTCAGAAGCTTAAATTATATAAAGTTATCACTATTTGGATTTACCTTTGACTATACCTTACTGACTGCTTCTGTACACGCATCAGCTTTAATATATTGGAAGATTAGCAATAAAAAGAAAAAAATTATCATATTATAAATAAGTCACCATCATTTATATTGATTAATAATTCACTAAAATGATTAAGCACCAACATTAACGATATATACTCGTATATATATATATATATTTATATTATTTTAATCATTGTACATTTTATGCTTGTTACTTTTTTTTGAACGACAGCGCACATTTTTAATTTCATATTCCTTCCATAGCAGAATGCTTTTCTTATAATTTTAGTATATAAAAATCAAATTAAGGATGAGTAGTAGGTATTTAGTTATGTACTTAAAAACATCTAAAGTTTAGATGATCGGGGAAGGGGATAACACGGAGTGTTTTCAACAAAATATTGATTAACCACTCTGCTCATCAAAACTTTTAATACTTATTGCAGACACTAACAACTCGTTCTATTTTAATGTTTATCCACCGAACCACTAAAAGGAATATCCTGTATTTATACCTATGTATACGCGAATTTTCATGTTGACCGTAATACTATCATTGTTTGGCTATAGTTTATAATATACCGATATATGTTACGTGTGTCGGTCAGCCGATGGTTTTCGTTAATCCCACGTCGGTAATGCCATGTGCTCTTATATTATGTTGTTTTACTTTTTTTTTTCTAAACCCGCATTTGATAACTCGTTTCTCTGATAACGTAATCTGCAGCGTAGTGCTTATAGTACTCGAAGCAGCGTGGAACAGTTCCAAAAACTGGAAATTCGGAATATTGCGCAGCACGGGCAAAGGGTCCCCTGATAGGTTGTATAGTATACGGTTCGTCCGATTGTCCGACGGGTAAATCCTTAAATCTACTCATCATGATCCGATCCGTCTTGATGTATGTGTGTGTATTGAATGTAGGTATACATGTTTTTATTGTACACAAGCACGTTACCCAAAAAGTTCTAAGTCCTAAATGGTGTAACTAAAATGTTTTAATTTTGCAGCTGACTAATCTCCTCAACACAGTTGGCCAAATTACGATTATTCTGTGTTTCTACGGTCGTTGTTACCGACATCGTCCATTCTTGGGGAGCGTGTAATGAAAGAACCTTACGGTTAGTTGTAACCAGCGTTTAACATTCTGTCCCGACCTCCGGATCATCACGGTAAATATATATTTATAATCATTACATTATTTAATATTCTATTAGTACATTGTATTATTATAAAACAAATTTACATAAATTAGTTATTTAAATTTTCTGAAATATTAAACGATCAATACTAGTGAATATGCATTGTATATTATAATCATTATAATATTTCAAATTTTTGTAGCACATAGCTGAGGTCCTGCATTCTTAGAATTATAATATAGTTTTTATTAATCGCATATACAATTTACTGACTTGATATAAAAGAATGTGGAATTTAATATTTTAGTAATAAACAAAATAAATACTACATTTTATATCTATAATGTATACACTATATGTACTGTATATTATTCACTATAAATAATAAAGGTATGTAATTATTTTTAAACCTAATCAACGAATATGATAATTAATTATTTTTTAATACATTTATTTTTAAAATTATAATATCATATAACTTTTTCCAGTTGAACATTTCAAATTTAAACCTTACATTTATACTTTGATTTCTTAAAATATTTACTAAACAATATTATTAACATTAATAATAAAAATTATTAAAATTAAAATATAATATATGTATTATTAATCATTTATGTTTTTATTTTAATATAATAAAATGAAAACATATAGGCTCCGTTAATTTTATTTTTGGTAAAATAACCATGCATTTTCTTATTTGGAAATGTTTTTTCTAACTTTGTGATGAAATGCAGAAGACGGGGTTTTGAAAGATTGTATTATTCTCGAATAAGTAGGTAGGTATGTACTATACTTTTTTATGAAACTTTATTTCTTTTTGCCTCGTTTTTTTTTCTTTTTTTGCTCATAATTCTTATTCCTTCGACTTATATAAGAATTCTTTTTTACTTGAGTATTTTAAGTGCATTTAGGATTCATATTTTTCACGTACCTAGATAAGTAAAAAATAATATTGTTTTCAAATTCTCAATATTTTTCTTTCCCTATTAATTGTTCGTTTATTTTGGACTTATGAAATAATTACAAATATCACTCAGTTTTATTATCGATGGTTTTAAAATAATTCAATTTTAGCCAATAACAAGTTTATTTTATGTTTTTGAGATTTCAAAATAAATAACCTGAGAATCATTTAATTTTATATTTTTATAAGTCAGATCTATTTTTTTAATCAAAGTCTGCGCAATTTATATTGTTTTTGTTTTGTTTTTTTTTTTATGTTTATAGAAAAAAGTACGTTATCCTTCAATTATAAACTATCTATATTATAATTTTAATTTTAATAGTCACTGGCAGAACAGATATAGTCGCTAGTCGTACATTTTATCACCAAAAAATTATAAATTAGGCACATAATGATTTTTTTTATAATTAGGTAATTAGTTGTGTGGTTGCGTATTGAAACATATTTGGTTTACTCTATAAATGTAATTAATTTTTAAAATTCAAATAATTGAATAAATAAAAATAAAATAATTTAAATCATAACAATTTAATAAACTATCTATATACAGTTTTAGTTAAGTTGTAGATATATGGTCATATGGATAATAGTTAATATCTTATAAAAAATTACTCACATTCACTTATTTATATTTTTAGGTCAAACATATTATCAAAATATTATAATAAGATTAAATACACATATAATAAAAATCATACTATCATAACTACAGTTTTGGTTTTTTATAAATAAAATATTATGTTTTGTTGAAAAGATCACAGTACTCCAAAGTAAATGTCTATAAGTTATAGATCATTGTTAATTAAAATTATAGCATATAAATGACAATAATTCAAAATACCAGATAAAACTTTTTTTTTTGAAACTAATTTTGAGTTTGAAAACCTTTTTTTCTGTAATATAGAAATATAAACGAGATATAACAATTCTTAAAATATTCTCAAAAACTGAACAACTTAAAACAACTGCCAGGAATAACATTAAACTTGCTATTTTTGTATCCAGATAATTTAAATATGAAATTCGGCTGAACTATAGAAGCATACCTACTGGAATAAAAAGTGAATAACAAGTTGCGGAGTCACCATTATATTAAACAGCGTAGGTACTTGTATATATATAAGTATTAAGTATAAAATACAAAAGTTTTTTTAAACGAATCAAAAACTAATTTATAGTTAGTTACAGTATAATAATGTAGATAATATAAAACATCACTACCCACTCTGACATAAAAAAAAACTAATCTACGTCAATCTAAAAAAAAAAAATCCTGTGACCATGGGAAAACTTGACATAAACAGTAAATTAAGAAAAATTAAGTCATCCGCCTCTTTTGAGATTATTATTTTATTATTTCTAGGCGTACCCAAAATATTATTCATAATATACTCCGAATTGACCATTCTAACTTGACGTACAAATACCTCACGACTGACCAAGATCCACCACTCTAATTCTTACATCGTTATTGTTTTAATTAAACACCTACTTATCGCGAAATGCTATAAAACTTAAACGATCAGAGACGAATTTAACCTCTCTTATAATTTATGCTTAATTTATAATTTTAACATCCGGTAACCACTATTCGGCTCATAAAATAACTCAATCTATCGGAAAACATTGTGTTATAATATTTAAGCATGCTAACTTGGATCAATTTAATTATATTATTTTGTTTATTTAATATGTATGATTTAAATTACTTATTGTGATGGTCAATAATGTATTTGAAATTGATGCATGCCATAAATAAAATAAAAGGAATAGGTAGTACAAATATAACGATCAAAGATTTTTTTTTTGTCAAATCTCAATTTAATGATTTATGATCTATTAATATTTAACTTTGCAACGTAGATACGTAGGTAGTTAAATTGTTTCATTTATAATTTATTTCTGTAGATAGTGTTTACGTAACTCAATATATTTTTTCGGACAAAAAATTAGTCATGTAAAATCATACAAGTAAAGTTATTCGATAATAAGCATTAAATATAGTAATTTTAATGAAAATTAAATAACTCAAAAATAAATTACAGTAATCAAATTCAAGCATAAATATAAATATAAGTACAATTTGACTGTCATCATTTTAATATAATCATATCGGACACTAACGTAGGTATAATATATACACTGTGGTTTAATAGGTAGTAATATTTCTAGGAAAAAATGAAATCGTTTGCCTGCAATATAAAACGGTTAAGGTTATACAAAAAAAAAAAAATGTTATTTTTATCAAAATGTAAAGGTTTGGTTGTGTGTACCTAACTTATGTACTTACGGATACTTTTTACACTCTGTTAAAACTTAAAACGGCACAAATAGTGTAAATTCTGTATATTATGTTATAGAGAGGATACTATGTATGATCAGATCATACAAACTTGACCCTTTGTCAGTTGGAAAGTACGTTTAGTTTATGTGAAGAAACACTTATATACGGACATATTTAAAATTACAGAAATAAATCATGAAAAAGTTTAAAAAAATAATGCCAAAACTATTTGTGCGTAATTTAGCGTCGTTTTAATTTTAAGATAAAAATGCTTAAACAGTAAAAAACCGAAAATTCCAACGTTTTTACGTTTTAAAAAATTAAATTAAATCTGTGTTTTTCATCGTTTCATATTTCCATTGTCATTAACACAAATGATGGTGATATGATTATATATTCCATACGGAGAATTATTAAACGCAATAATAATTTATTTTGTTAGTGTAAAAACTTGATTCATTATTAAATTTGAATTTTCTCGAAAATTTTTCATGAGAATATCTATCTCTTAAGAGTAACATTTAAATTTTTTCAATGGTCAATCAATATTAATATTGATTACTCATTGCATATCACTCGTATTGTTAGTTGTTTATTTTGCACGAGATAAAAAAATAATATATCTATCTGTACTAACGTGGAATCGAACTTATTTATTATTTTTGTTGCGGTTACATTTAAATATAGATACGATTTATTGCACTGTTATGCGGACGTTGTCAACAGTGCCGCTGCTGTGGTCGAAGGGTTGGAGGGCCAACCCCCTCACGTCGACCCGATGGTCGAAATGATTGTGCTTTATTCACCGACTGATTCCGCAAGAATAAAATATTTATATATATGTACCATTGGCCCAACATTATGCGTACGATACGGAAAATCCATATACCAAACCGCCGCAGTGCAATATTTTTGACCCAATATTCTTTCACAGTGTGATGTCTTAAGGCTTAACAACGATCGAGGTGAGGTATCTCAGGTGGGTGACGTCTGATCTAGCCGAAATTCGTATGTAGATGTCAAACAGTGGATTCATCTCTGAAAGCTATTTAAATCGGGGTTTTTTCCCAAAAAATTGCACTGATACACGATATCATACTATTTTTATGGAAGTCAAAATAATAATATGGAACTTCTACATTTTGCAAAAATAAATTATTTATCATAAAAATAAACCATCTATTTTTGTTGCATACATACCTATTATTATCATAACGGTTCTACGAGTTTTATCTTATGCCCCCTGTGTAAACCAATAATTTGGTATATGAATCCATTAGTTTTATAAATTATGAGAAAAATCAAGCTTTTTATTATTGAATCCCGATCACTATAATATCCTCAAGAAGAAACAATACTCAAAATCATTGTTTTCAAATTCAAATTTATTACTTATAAAAATTTTAAGTTCAGAATAATCCATTTTACTCTTTTATTTTAATATATTAGAGTGAATTTATTTACTCTCAAACATACATTTTAAAGGTAAGAATATTATCTAAGGGTTTTTTTTTTATGTATTTATGATCTTTTTTTTTTTAAGTTAGATATTTATAGGTAACCTACCCTAAGTAACGTTCAACTTTTAAATATTTTATAAATTTAAAAAATACTTATATTTTAGAAATAAATATATATGTAAAAAATATCTACGCGGAGCTTAAAAAATATACTCACCATTAAATTTAATAATTAAATCATTGTTATACTAATAATGAAAGTTAAATTTACTAGTTTAAACATGAAATGTATTATGGCATGCATTAATAAGACAGAGATAATTATTAACATTGTTTTAATTTATACTCCTTTGGTTTCAAAATTGAAGAACAACACATAATGAATATATATATAAAGTTTTGGATATGGATTCAATATAATAATTGTTTAGCTAAATATTATATTATAAATACAAGTCCATAGTATTTAAATTATGTTATTTTTATTCTTCTACAAATTACCTAAACTATTCAACGAAATAAAACATTAAATATTATTCATACAACAGAGCATATAATATCAAATAAATTGAATTTAATAATTTAGTTTAATGTATATTGTACTCGTTTTCGATTAAGCACGTGCACATTACACAATAAACTTATTTTACATATTGCGTAAAAGTAAAATCGATATCTATATGCTAATTTGAGGGTCGTTAAAATAAGTCGTTATTTTCTTCCACTCCAATTGGGCAATAAATAACAATATTCGCTATAATCAAACTACGTTTATGGTTTTTACGAGTAGGTACAACGAAATTTTGTGTTTTTACATTTTTACGTATTCCAATTATTTCGGTTAAATTAAACGTTTACAAATGATTTAAAGCTTTTAGATACCATATACCGTTAAAATTCTGAGAGAATGTCGGAGAAGATGGTGAGAGGGTGGACATTTTTTTTGTTGATATATCAGTGTGGTTAAACAAAAATTGTAGGTATATACATATTGAATTAATCCCCTATGTACAATTACGTACAACATAAAATATACAGACGTCGGGATGTCATTTATTTAAAAATATTTCTGTTATTTTCCTTTATAATATATTATATACCTAGTATTATACTTCCATATATATATATGTATATGTATTGTACGCGATTATACATTCAAGTAAGAGTAATAGCGTATAAAAGCTAATTTCCATTTTTCTACGGGTCTAGGTCAGAACCTCAAAGACCTTAAATTTACTATACAGTCAAATATAACCAAACTTAAAATATTAGAAACTGTTGAACAGTAGATACCCATGTAATAATATCATCTATCGTTTCGAATTTCAAAGGATAAACATAACTAAATATTATGATAATATAGTAAATAGTAATAACGTTAAGTAAATACTACTAAGAAACAGTTTACCAATTAATACGTCATTATTAATAATTTTGGTTGATAGCTAAATATATATTATGATATATAGGTACGTAGGATATAATTTAAATTACTTGATCCGCCTTATATGGCGTAGTTTCAGTAATTTACGTGGGTATATTTTCATGGTCTCAAAAGTCCTCAGAATGCCATGGCATTAGAAGTCTTAACACAGAAATATACACATATACACCGGCAATAAAAATATATGGTGATTATATAAATTCGACAGTATATTGTACCACAGTCGTCTTCGACAGTGTAGCGTGCCTACTAATAGCTCGCTTAATCCGGTGTCGTTTACACGATGTTTCCAATTCCAGACCACCACAATCTCGAATGATGTATAACACGGTAACAGACATCGTCAAAAACAGTGATTAACAACGTAGATGATACCACCCATTTTGATAATTTTCAATTTTGAGGGAGTTTAACTTATGGCTGATTTTTCTGTCACTTGTATTTGTATAGTTTACAATATACATATTATCGTAATTAAATGTTTACATATATAACAAAGAGTCAAAATAAAATATATAACTAATTTTAGTTTCAAATATCAAATTCATATATCGTATCTATAATATATCTAGTAGTCACAATATTATAATTGTATAGTTTTTAGTAGGTATGTATTTTTATAAACTTTTTTTCAAGAATAAAAATGTCTAGTTAATAGATTGGCAGTAGGCTAATTTAAATATGTATATAAATATTATTTAACAAAAAATTATTTAAATTTTAAATTGTATTATATAGGTACACATATATATACCTGATATATTATGTTTAGTATAAACAAAAAAAAAAAGTTACCAATTCTTTTTAATTTATATGGCAGTGTTAAGATTTTTAAAAATCTAAAAAGGGAACGTTAAATAAACAATTTTAGAAACCTCCGGTCCAAAGTTTAAACAATTTTTCACGTTTAATGAAATTTGGATTCTATGAATACAATAATTGATGTACATTTGTGGATCTAAAAATAGGCATTATAGGCATTTTTTTTTTCAAGGAAAACTCTTAACCAGTTATTAAGTGACCGTAAGCAATTTGAGTTTTGAATAATATCTTATTATTATTATTATAATTATATTTTTTTTTTTTTATGTAAAAGAAAGTTTTGTTAAAAAAAAAAAAATACAATTCATACT
Source organism: Aphis craccivora (assembly GCA_009835225.1). Taxonomy (NCBI): domain Eukaryota; kingdom Metazoa; phylum Arthropoda; class Insecta; order Hemiptera; family Aphididae; genus Aphis; species Aphis craccivora. The sequence goes on along the minus strand of VUJU01000738.1, from coordinate 7,649 downwards.
TAATATTCAATACAATAAGAATTTTTTAACATATCGACGAGAAAGGAATAATTAATGAAGTCTTAAAGTTCAGACATCTGATGATAAGTTAGAGCCATTTGGGTGAATCTCTAGGAAGCAAGTTGTGAGATGATTTATAGTTGGAGTCATAGTTTTCAAGTTTTGGATATTTTCATTTAAATAAAAAATAAATATGAACCACGTAATAACATAACATTTTAAAAAGTTGACTACTGATTTACTGTTAGCCAGTTAAACTAGTTATAAATATAATATTTCAATAATATATGTTGAGGTGTGGTGCGCGGTTATTGTCATTATATTATCCCATTTGTTATTTCGACATTTGGTACATTGGAGCTTTTACTTTTTTTTTGTAACGAGCATAATATTGTTCATAATTATCACGTGTTGGGATGTATATTTTAATATCAGTTTTATATTATATTATTTTCATCGACTGTTGTAAACGTTCCGTAACGTTATGATTGATATTTGTGCCAGATAAAACACTGTTAATTCACAAGTAAACAAATTATAATATTATAAACAATACAACGACAGTAGTCAAAAAATAAACGATTTTATTTTAATAAGGTTAAAATAATTATAGTCTGTCCGAATAAATATTAACGGTTTATTTACTACAGATTAATATAAACTATTTAATTTTAAAACGTATAAACATGATTCCGTATGGAAACAAATATAATTAATTATTAAACTCAAAAGAAAATACATATTTGAATTTTGGTTTTAAAAATTCTCACTAAGAAAAAATAACAACTAACTATAATACTTAGCTTAGTATATAGATTGCAATGTAGTTTAAATTTACATTTTTTTACAGTCTTTGAGGAACTTCTTAATAATCTCGGATCTTAAACCATAATTTATAATACATTTATATAATATTATTTAGTGACTAAGTTCATCGAAAAATGAAAATACAATTTGTAAATATTTATCAAGAATTTTCATATAGGTGCAATGCGCAATTAGTCGATTCATGAAATTCCGAGATTTTCGTAAAAAATACACCGACAAAAACTTTGAAAATGCAAAGAAATGTAATAACGTCGTTAATGGAGTTTTTTTGTGAAATAACATCATTTGTTCATTAAAAAATAAATAAAATAAATATCGATTTGAAGATTTTCAAACTATTACCAAACTTTTTATTATTGGATTACTAGGAATACTGTGAATTACCCGCGTTGAAGTTGTTTTCTTGGATTCCAAGAATACTATTTTTACGGGATTGTAAAAAGAGAAATATACATTTCTACTAACACGTATATCGATGGGATATACTACGCCATCGTTCAAGTCGATATACGCAAAACGATTGCATTATACAGAAAACGACTTACTTCATTCCATTTTGCGGGCACCTAATAGGTATCATATTGTATCGGTAATATGCAATAGGTATATATATATATATACGACAACACACAACTACACACTTTTTGTGTACTCAGACGGCCCGCACATACAGTTTCCTATTATTGTTCTCAAACGCGACGTGACACGAACTTCGTGAAGGCAAGTTCGAATTGCGACGTTCGCCGACAGACTAATAAACGACCAGACTCGGCCGACACGTTTATATTGTTATTTGCGGCCGCCGATGTACGTACACAGCACCTCAGGCGTATTACAATGCACACGACATATTAAAGTCCTGGTGATGACTTTTTTGTAATAAATGCATATTTACGATGAATGATTTTGGAAAGCTGATCAATACATAGACATAGCAAGGGCGCCCACAGAGCGCTACCATTCCTCCCCACTATTATTGTGAAATATACTATTTGTTTTAATAGTTATAATATTATGTGTGAAGCATACAATGTTTTAAATAATAAGTTTTTTTTTTATTAAAAATGAGTCAAATCTGACACGCTCAATTAAAATCAATTACAATATTATTATTTATATACTTTTAACGCAATTTATTATACAAGAGTTATGTAATGTAAAATGTAATAAATTAATAGGCATCAATATATTGAATTGATAAATTGATTAATTTTAAAAATTATTTCAAATATTATAATGAGCGTTTTAATTCAACATTTTCCCCTTTTCTTGATTTATATTTATGTAGTGTTTTATGATTTATAATAGAAGACATCCACAATTTGTTTTAAATAAATAAAAAAAAAGTGAACATTTTTTTTCTATTTGTTCTTAAAAAACTACTGAGATGAGCAATTCACATACATGTCATAATTGATATTAATTGAAAATATTAAAAGACAAACTGTTATATTGAGCATTAGTAGGTACATTAGTCCAAAATACTATGATCATTGGGTCCTTAACATATTGGTGGCCAGAGAAAACTATAGTCAGTGTAGTATATAAGTATAATAATATTATAATGTTAAGCAGTGCGTACAAGAGCATACACATTACACAGTGAGACACTCAATATAAAACATATGAACGCGTTTATTCTCCGACGCATAAGCTCACACGATGTGCATACATAATAAACGGTCATATATACAGGGTGATTTATCAAGTCATTTTTTTTTTTGTTTGTTCAACAATACAATAATTCAAAATCTTATTTTTTTTTTTTGTATTTTTTAAATATTATATGTTTAAACACTAAATCATTTTCAAATTAAGAGTGTGTTTTGGAGATACAAATTTCTGTTTTTCAAATGAGTACTGTATTTTTACTGTACGTTATTAAACAGATATTTTGAACAAGCAGTTTTTCAGTTATTGAATTTTGTGTGCTAAGAATGTATCATGATATTTAACAATTTTAGTAAATAGTATATATAATTCATAATTTTGTAAAATCAGTCCAAAAATAATAAATTCTAGATCCAATGTTATATCATTACATATTATATCTAATTTATATTTGTATGAGACCATTTTATTAGAGATTTTTAATACTTTCGTTAGTGCCTATAAACATTTAAATAACTGAAAAATTACTTGTTAGAATTAAATGAATCAACATTTTCGAAAACATCATCATATTAAATAATTTAATAGTAACAAAGGGGGTTCTTATTTGAAAAAAAAGAAGTTTTTCGATCATAAAAACCATTCTTTCAATCTTAAATATTTGAAAATACGTTATAAATAATATGGTTAGGTATATTTAAAGATTTAAAAAATTAGAGTTTGAATAAAATATTCATTAATAAAGGAAAATATGAATTTGAGCATGAATCACTCTGTATAATATTATTATGTTGTACGTACACTATATATGAGCCGGCGGCCGATTTATGAGCAACCCTGCCCCACGTGCCCGGTTATGGGAAAACGCCGCACGGACGAATACCTCATTTACGAATATACTATTCGCGTTGAACGTTAGCTAGCGGCTCAAAACCATTCTGTTCGAATGTTGGTGATTGACCATTTAAAACATATGTTAATATTGACATATAAGCTGTAATTTAGCATATATTAACATTTAACATCCCCCATTATATTTCATAATATTATAATGAATATATTAAAATTTAAGTTCACTTAAGGAACATATTTTAGAATACTTAGATCTTAGATTGTTATACTTTGTAAGGAGTATTTTATAGCGATGAAAAATATTTATTTTTTCAAAACAAGAATCGACATTTTTTATGTTAAGCAGGTAATCATTTTGGAAAATGTTGATGTATTTAAGTCTTATATTTAACAAATTGCATAATAATTTATTAGTATTTACTACTTTTTAGATCGTTGATGATACTACGGCTGGAGATGCTCGCGAAGTCTCGAGTGAAAAAAAATAAAAATAAAATATATTAGTAAACTAAATCAATTTAATCATATTTGATTTTTGTATACTTAATATGAATTTTTATAATAGTGTTTCCTGAACCGATTATTTTTTACAAATCATTACAGGTAATGATTAGTTCCATACGTAATATTTTGTTTTCATTAAAAAAAAAATAAACGAGCCAATTAAAATAAAATTCAAATGAAAATACATAGGCGATAATATTATTATCAATGTTTTTGTTGGGAGAACGAATGACTTATCTTGATAATTTATTTTGTATAAAAATAGAAGTTATATTCAGTACCTATAGATAATATTAGTGTCTACGCTTAGAAACATGTTTTTAACAACTAACACCTTGTATTAAAATAAATTACCACTAACTATAAATTATAAATATCTGTGATTTATCTATGTTAAATGTTTATCTTCGGCAGGCACATGAATTTCGTCTTTTTATTTCGCAGTGATTATTTTATATTATATTATTGTAAATAGATATAGTTGAAAATTTATGAAAAAATAAATTAGTAATTAGGTAAATTTTGTAGTCTTAAAGAAAAATATATATAAATATTAAAATAAAAATATATATTTATTTATAATGGTGAAGTGAAGACGGATGAGGTTAATCATTTCTATTTATTATTGTAGTTTAGTTACTCAATGACATTTTTTCTGAATTGTCTTTGAATATTTGACTTTTTCGTATATAAATTAATTTTTTTTTTAAACACGTTATAGCTAAAAGTAGCATTAAACTTATTTAAGTAGGCATATAGCACTTTTGTTATAAAATTTAAAAACTTTATGCGATTCACCACTTTTTAAACACAGTTTGATGTCAAAACTGGACAGGTTTTGTTCGTTTTAAGTATTATTGGTAGACCCATCGACTAAGATTTATTATTTTGTTTGAATTTATTCAACGAAGGTATCTAATTATAATCGAAATCGCGTGACGGTTTCCATTTCGTTTTGACTTATTGCTCTGCCTTCCTGTAGTAACAAGGCAGCTGTTAGCTTTTAATCTAAATATGCATTTCGATCGGAAGTTGGTTATTTAGAAGTCCGTTTTATTTAGAAAATTGTTATTACAGAGGACCGAATTAAATTATTCAACGTATATTCAACCAAAGTATATTATGTATATTGCAACGTAGTTGTGATTATTTTTCTAATGATAATGTACTCATATTACTGACGAAAAATAGCTTAATCATCAGATGTGTTGTTGACTATATTATTAGAAAATTTTAAAATTTTAGAATTATATCGAATTACAGATAATCAGCCCTTGATGTGGAACGAGATAAATTCCGTTGATATTTGCACACGAATACCTATTTATATTAATCTTATATCGCAACGGAACGTGTTAGTGATATTGCGAGTAATAAAATATAATAATACAAAAAAAATATATATATACATGTTAGGAAAGTGTCAATGATTTATAGTGACGAGCTTTAAATATATTGTTCAACACAACGATTTTTATAGGTATTAGGTAATAAATAATAATACATAATATCAATGGTGTACGTGGCTTGCATTATGATGTGGTAATAATAACATTTAGATTAGGCTATAATTTAGTATAACTTAATTTTTAGGAAATGGTTGATAAAAAAAAAAAAAAAAAACCATACACCGATACCATTAATAATATCTATAATAAATGACCTTTTGTTAAAAAACAATATCTTTGTATGTTTGATTTTTATTTTTAGAATTCGATTAATCGATTAACTATTGTTTACTGATTACAAAAAAAAAATATATTGATTAATGGCTTAGATACTATTAAATGAATAATATACTTTAGTACCTAATAGAAGTTGGCATAATATAACATGATAACTTTATAATATATAATATATTTTTGACGATAAATTAGCGTTTTCATTCGTCATTTGAACTTTTAGTTCACAATATGTCATTCATTCGGGGGTAACATTGATGATCAATATGATTAATATATAGACAAATTATTAACGAATATAATATTTACAACAGTTGAAAATGTTTTTCTAGATAACGTAATAATAATCTGTGTAATTTTTAGAAACTGTTATTGAGTATTCGTGAGTTACTTATCCTTAAAAAATTTAAAAATTCACAAAAAAAAAGTTTCATACATTTATTATAAATTACCTTAAACAAGTTGCATATTATTTTTAATAGTCTTGTTGATACCGAACTGTATTTTAGTTTTGTTTGACGCACGCGATACAAGTACGTTAAAGTGATTTGTACTTAAAATCACACTGCATTTAAAACGTATACTTAATGTACTAGCTATTAATTAGTTCATAATAGTCGTCCAAATCGTAATGATAATGAGTAATAACAATACAATATTTGAACGAGAACTTATGATTCGAAACAGTGATGAAAATTATCGTCAAAAGACTGCGTACATGGGTGGTCGATCAATTGCAAATCAAAAAACATAATAACCAAAAACAATTATTTCCCTACCCGTTGTGGCTTTTACCTTTTAATAACAAGATAAAATAATGTATTCCATTTCCGTCTGATATTTGATGCAATATTAATATATCATACAAACGGTATTTCAAGATGATATAATATAATAACTATTTATATACTTTGTGTCTGTCACAATTTGAGAGTACTTGGTTCGTGAGGTCAGAGTTGATGTTTGAGATTAAACTTTTAGAGATTATTAGTTTCGAATTGGTATATACAGACAGGTAATCCAAAACTATTGTTAACAACAGTACTATACGCAATGTTATCGTTATACATTTTACTATGATTATATTACGTACTTAAATTTTAATTCCAGTAGCTAAATATGTAAATTTTATCATCCAAAACTTTACCTCCCAACTCAATAATCCATCTATGAATAATATTCTCCACAATTCCAGTACATAATATAATATAAAACCGTAGGTATTGACAGAAATATAAACATATTTTTGAAACGATTTTTTTTAGTTTTAATTTTATTACCGGTAAAATGGGGTTAATTTGATATTGCTGGGCTACTTTGATAATTGAGGTTTTGTTATTAAATGTAGTTGATAATCTGTAAAAAGTGTCGGTTTTAATAATTAGTCGTTTAGTAAAAGTGGTACAGAACTGGTTTAGAAAAAAAAAATATGTATCAATGTAACCTCACTTCACTTTTATTAAAATATTTCATAAAATTATTAAAAAAATTTTTTTGGACAACATTGATAAAATGAATAATAATAGGGGGTATCAATGTAACCCCATATGAGGTCGAACTTTGATAGCTACATATAACTTTAAAAATATATGTGTTAAGATTTGAAAATAAAAACATTTTGATTGATTCTTGTAGATAAATATAATATACTTAAAGTAAAGCAATTATTTAATTAATACATTTTCTTTACTATAGCATTAGTTAAATGAAAATAAAACCAAAACAACTAACAAAAATTATTAAAGTAGCCCCATACCAAGGCCTCCCTCCTCTGTGAAAAAAATGGATGTATTTAATTTAAAGGTAGGTAAAGATTTTATGTTTCCAGTATAAACTAAAAAATTATAAAAAAATCGTGTGTAGTATTTTGTCAACTTGGATATAAAAAAAAAATATTCATGTATTTTTAACTAAAAAAAAGCGGGCAAGTGGGTACCGCTCTGCTGTACATTAGATGCCGTGTGGATCACTATATATTGTAGGACGGTTAAATTTGAATCCAATGATAATTATCATTGTATACGAA
>VUJU01000737.1:0-77865 GCA_009835225.1 Aphis craccivora | reverse complement strand
TTGCTTTGCTTACTTGTCAGTTGATTGAAAACGTTGTATACTTTAATCGAATCCTAAACGGAGTTTTACGTTATGAATTATTGTGTCATATTGATTATTTTTTCAGTTTGTTTAGAAATGGTAGATTGGATACCATTTTAGGTCTATAAATCTAGTAATTTATATGTTCATTTGTATAGTGGTAAAAATATTTTACGTCTTTCAAATTAGTTGTTCGTGCGAAATGAAATAAGTGATTTATCTATCTATATAGGTACACACACACACACACACACACACACACATATATATATATAAATGTTTGTTTGTCTACTATAGACTTAAAAACTACTGAACCGTTTTTAATAAAAGTTATATCAATAGGTTTCTTGAGATTCGGGAATGGTTTATAGAGTTTTGTATTTCAACTTATATAGTTCGCTATAAGATGTCTAACACATGAATTTTATTTCAAGTTATGAAAGTCGAAAATCAAAAATTATTTTTATTTTTAACTCAGAGTTGCCTATTGCCATTAGTTATAAATTTTGACAAAAAATAAAATAAAACAACATTTCTACTGAAACTTATAAAATAATAGATAGGTATATTATAACAGCCGGCTAATATAGATATTATTTATCAGGTTATATACGATATCTAAATGATGCATACTATGTAAATCCGTGGTTTTTGATTAATTGTCCCCAAATTCTGAACACTTATTATTTAAGATATCCTGAGTGAATTTTAAAATTATTAAAATAAATACCATGGGTACCTTATAGCTGTTTAGCTATTTTGCATAATACGCAATGTACGTATATTATATGGCTGATGTTTATAGAATTTAAAATGACTGATAGTTTACCCTTTATTATTGTTTATTAAAACTAAAATCACATATTCATTTATTATTGGTTGCAATTAGTTATACGCATGAACAATTTACTTATTAGTTATTACTATCTGCCGCAGGTGGATTGCTATCTCAGTTTTATTTATTCCAGTTAACTCCTGGTAATACACAACTAGTTTTTAATATACGAGTTATATAGGTTATGATAATTTATTTAAAATATTTGTAGGTGATTGATATAGGTTAGACTTAGTTTTTTTTATAGTTTTAAATAATTGTGATTAATTAAAAAATATTATACGTAACCGATGATCATGTGAACATAATATACTTGAATTATATAGTTAATGGTTATGATATAAATAATGTAAAAATATTTTGTCCCATATATTGGTTATTCATTTTAGTTTATAATTTTTACTTTTAAAAAATTTGAAATTATTTATTATTTTGGTTCGTAGGAAAGTAATCTCAATTGTCTTTATTATTATTTTCTATTTTTTTTTTTTAATTGAGAGAAACTGCTAAAAAGTTTATATAGTTGGTATATAAACTTTAAGTATATTGTTTTGATTTTGATTTACTATGTGCTACAATGCTTATAACCTATGTTGTTTAAAGTTGTGTACCTATTATTCTAATATACGTTATACGTTAAATATATGATGGAATACAATAGGAAAAGTCGTTTCTGCACAAAAAATACAATTATAATAATTAAAATAATTTATAACTATAATATTATAGTTTTGGTTAAGTCAGATAAATTTAACCTGTTTAACCAATTTAAACTTGATGTTTGATATTATTACATTTTTAAATATATACAGGAAATACCTTAAATTCGTTGATAAAAAAAGCAACTCGAATAATTATTATTTTACTAAAACAAAACATAACCGTTTTTGCATTGTCTCTGGTAGAAATAATAAGACAATGATGCGTTGTGAATATTCAAAAGCATGAAACCATAAACTGTATTTCAATTCAAATTTCGAGTTATTTATCATGGAATTTAAATAATAAATATGTTTTCTCTCTAATTCAGTATTTGTGAAATACCATGGAAATGTTCATTGTTGGGATAACGTTATTACTAACAAGCATACATTATAATATGATATTATTGTGCTAACCGAAAAACATATATGTCCGTTTATCGTTTTACGTATTTTTTTGAAATGTTTTTAACATCGACAATGTTTAATAATATGTACATAAAATTATATAATATAAAATATTGTAAGATTATATAAATATATATCCATAAAACACGAAAGGGTGAACTGAGAACTCGACCTAATTATCTAGTTATTATTTAATGGAGCACAATATATTAGTCCACTATATGAAATATGCTCTAATTTACATCACCATAATCAGTGATTTTTTTCACGATCATCCTGTCACACTGGTCTTCGGTTATCAATGTTAAGTGATAAAAAATAGTAAATTTTTTTAATTTGATCTATTTCAGATTTTGAGCTTAGCGATGCATTCTTTTACATTTTTTTTTTTTCATTTGACCAAAATTATACATTACATTATATTATTACATGCTATGTATTATGAAAATTCACAGTTTCATTAAATTTAACCCCGAAAGCGAAGCTTGTGGTGGGCTAAATGAGTTAAAATATGATATTAAAAGTATATAAAATATAATTTAACATGTTGACATATATCACTAAAACTAAGTATACAGATAACTATTTGTAAACATTACACAATACAGTTTTTTTTTTCAACGATGTGTATTTTTTAATGTATATTTTTGTGTTTTATACATCACAAAAACTTTGTGATGCTTCTTTTAGAGCAGTAAAATGCTTCAACTTTCAACTTCGAGGGTGTTTCTAATATTCAATTTATTATTTCTAGTACTTATGGTGGCTAATTTCCAGTACTTACTTTTCAAAACAATCAGGAAAAAATAAAAAAATTACAGAAAAATGTTAATATTTACTATGCAATAGCATATTTCATCGACATTTTTATTGTTTTGTTCTAACTTAAAATTAAATGACTTCTAAAAACTTAGTGGTACTTACTTATTATTATAGAATTCATTTAAATCAATCTAAAAATGTTGTTGTTAATTTGTTAGACGTTATAAGAATGTTTTTACAACTTACTGGACAATCGTTTAAAAGTTATGAGCCATTTTCTTAAGTTTCACCATCGGTTAATGCTTTGTCTATAACTTCGAAAACAATCCAAAATTCTTCATAGTGTTGTTTGTTGAACAGTGCTGTAAAAGTCTTAAACTTTTTTCGATTTTGGTTTATTTATTTACGTGTAATTTTTTTAAAACTCCACTAACTTTAAGCCAAATCATCGACAATTTTTTTCTAAAAACTAGCACAGACTGAAAAATATCATATTTTGTGTTATATTTATCATATATTGTTGAGCTATTGTGAAGTCGTAGAACATGTAGGCATTGTGTGTATTATGTACATAATATATATACATGTAGTTTATATAGTATATATATATATTATACATAGTAACCACGTGTAGACATTTATAACCGCAGTTGGACAGCATAAATATCCATCTGATGGTTCTGTGTTATGATGTGCACCACATAAACTGACAACCGTTAACCGTTCAGTATTCAGAACGTTATATTTTATTAAAGATATGTAATTTGTTCAAGCCAACAGAATATTATGCACACAATTAGCAGATGCCGTTTTTTTTTTTTTTTTTTGTTCCAAACCACAGAATAACAAAATATGTATATGAGCCCCGTGGCGGCGGGTAGTTATGTGAAAATGTGTATGTTAAGCTAACGTTATGAAACGTTGGCTTATGCATATTAGGTTTTATTGTGACCAGGTTTATGCAAGTGTAATCTTTAGAAAAAAACGTTATGGAAAATATTTGTATTTGTATTTTTTGTCTCTCAGTATAGGTATAGTAATGGAATGTTATTGTAACGTGGTTGGGAAACCTTGTTATGATATTAGTTATCCACGGAAGGTATTCTATTTCTTATGGATAAGTTTTCCGTAGCTGGAGGTTAGAGCACTATTATAAGGTGATTATCAATAATAAGACACGTTTGGTTTATATATATTTAAAATATACATTACAGTTTGGTAGATGGCTGTTAATATTTGTATTGCTTGGTTCGCTCTCGTTGATGGTCAGTGTCGAACTACTGTTGTGTGTCATTTTAATATATTAAATAATTATTCGAAAGTGTAAAATGTGTTGAGTGTGTATATTTTGTGTTAATTAATCGTATAGTGAGTTTAATGTGTAATAGTTATTTATATCGGATGTAACGAACGTTACATTATCAAAATAAACAAACGTATCGAAACGTATAGCGTTAGTATATAAAGTCTGACCAGCACTCCAGCGAGAGAACGCGCCGATTCTGCGCATCCTCCTGCACCTTCCTGTTATCGAAACCGGTTTCCCTGTGGTAGGGTGACGTTAGGGGATGCGCAGAAAAACCGATTTTGGTCGGTCTGCGGCGCGTTATCTCGCTGGACAGTGTCAGAGTATAGGTATGAATTCACGGTAAATACATCAACTACCGATCAAATATTGTTGTTATAGACTGCTTATATATAGCTTTTTTTAAATTCCTTTTCAAGTACTATATTATATTATTATATTTAAATATTAAATGAAATCACGTATTATATTTACATATTTATACTTGCATATACGTGCATTTGTAATTTCCAATGTAATCTAAATTTATTGAAAAGACGTATCATTAATAATACTTAAATGAATAGAAGGTCTGAGTACACAATAATGTGAAATTCATTTATTAAATAAGTATTTTTATATTAAGTACTTTTATATTTATTTTTATCAACGAAAAATATACATAAACCCTCTTAAATTCTTTTAAATTATAGGTTTTCCATATTTTGTATGTTATGTAAGTACTTATCCATTTTGATCAATCAGTTAAAAGTAATTATATTTTAGTATTTCACGAAAATATATTCAATAACTCTAAATCGTTGGATATTCAAAATCTGGAATGACCAATTCATGACATCAATAATAATAATTATAATAGATAATTAAATTAGGTAAACAATTTAAAAACTGAATTATTAATCACATCTATCAAGTGTTTATAATGTTAAATGTTAATATACAGTTTTTAAATTTCTGTTCGGGAAACTATTGGACATTTCTATTAATAGTACAATAAGTTAATATTAAAATGACCTATGAATATGCCTACTATGATAAAAATAACAGATTTTAATGATAAGAGAGCCTATATTTGTTCATAAAACCCTACAGAATTAATTTAATTACTATTATGATTTGCACTAACCTCTTAATCCGTTATAAATTTTTATTAAATTAGCTGGTAATAACATATTATAATTCAATACTCGAAATCAAATTGAATAACAAGAATATAGTGGTAAATAGATGTATTAAACCTAATGGATTTACATAGTAAAATGTCCACCACATAATACTTTTATATTAAGTAAATGACAACATATTATGTTTATAATGGATACGTGATCGAATTATGGCCGAAATAGCCAGTCCCTATTGTTATTACCAATGGTATGTATGGTCTTCTTTGTATATTTGTCAGAATAATTCTTGGTAATATCGAAACAAAAAGTATAATATAATATTATTATATATTGCAATAATCTACAATACTTTTTAATTTTAATTTTAATAAAGAATTTATTTTATATGTTAAAATACCAAAATGGTTTATTTATTTTTTTTTTTTTATCAAATTTCAAAACGATATTATAACATTTATACTGTACAGTATTTATTTATTAAGAGTAAATTTAAAATTTGAAAAATATTTTTAAACAACAATGTTTACATACATAATGTTTAATTATTTAGAATTCAACGATACTTATTAAAACATATTTTTATCACAGCACATATTACCTATTTTATAAACTACATAAAATTTGTTCGATATTTTAAAAATATATTTATGAATTTACTTTCATTTTTACAAAATAAATTAAGTTAAAATTTTATTTTGTATTTTAATTAAATTATCTTATTTATCTAAAAACATTATCAAAAGTAATTAGTTAACATTTGCCCTGTAGCAGTGTTCGATAATTCTTAAATCAACAAAATTATTTCTTAAATGGGTGTAAAATAAATCAACTAATATTAATTACCTTTAAGACATGGAAGTTTTGTAAAAAAACATGGTTCCTGGGCATAAAACAGTTGATGAAAATAATAATAGATAAAACTAAGGTTTAAAGACTTAATTACACTTAAGATTCGCGCTTTGTTATTTTCTTGAAAATCTACAGAACTTCTTACTTATAAGTAAGTAAAAGAAATTCTTACAATAATTGAAGGTAATTTTTTATCAAGATAGAATTTTATTTTTATTAGCGTATAAATATTTTTATATATCAAACGTAATCCATTATTACTACACGAGTTTCCATAACTTTTTATGCTGAATTATCACTAACTCGAAGTTATTTATTTTATTTTTATTTATTTATTTATTTCAATGAAATTTAATGTTTAATGGATAGGATACAAATACGCAACGATTTATTTTAGTGTTCAAGTTTAGTTCAATAGTTTTTGCTCTCAAATCCTGATAATATTCTATATTTATCTTTTTCACAGATTCTTAACATTTTTATACTATAAATTTGTAGTGTTTTTTCTTGCTTATAAATTGTATTTATTATTTTTTTGATAAAAATATTCGTATCTGACCAACTATTTTTCTTTCGATGATAACATATTTCATTAATAATTTTTTTATCATAAAAAAACTTATCTTTTTAATTGTTCTAACCGATGGAAACATTTTTCATGTAAGAATTAAACAATATTAAAATTTTAAATAAATTCTATAATATTCATATTATATAAAATGTATATAAATTAAGTATATACCTATATTGACTCGTATTATTATATTGAATTGTATAGATTTACTTTATATATTTTTATTTACTTGTAAGTACTAGTACCTATATTTATTTACATATTTTATATTTTAAATAATATATAATTTATTTATATATCTTTTTAAAGTGGTAACTGAATGTTAAGTAATTGCTAAATATATATCTTGAGGTGAGTTATATTAGTTATATTTACTACACCATAGAATTAGAAATTAGCAAAACATTGTATTCAACCAGCAATATTTTATGCAAAAACACCAAACAGTAATCGTAAGGGTTTTATTGATAAATTATTAGTGGAATATAGTTTAGTCACTATAGTAAATTATTTTTAGTATTTTATTGTAAGTTTATAGTAAAGAGTTTGATCGGATGGATCACAAGGGGAAATTACTAGTGATCTCTTTGCAATAAATGCAGCTCAGACCATTCGGTATATTATACATTAAATCCATAGTAACTTCAGAAAAATATACCGACCGTAAGTAAAGGTGTAAATGTTAGCATTATCCAATTATAATGGATGTAAAATATCTTTATAACGAATTTGTTCATTTTAAAAACCAAATTAGGAATAAAAATTAACTTTCATCCGTTTTTCAACTCATGTCAAAACATCCAATCTAATCCAGTCTAATTATACTATTATTAACTCAAAGCAGACACTTCCTTCTATAGAAAATCTCTGTTTTTTTTTGTGCTCGTATGTCTTATGTGAATGCAGTATCAGGATAAACGTCACAAAATAGATCCTATTATAAGTAAAACTCGATCTCCTATATATTAATCGACGTTACCTGTAATTGACAAATTTCTTTTCATAGCTTTAATAGTAAACCTTTTCTTTTCCTATTTTCGATAGTGCTTTCAAAACAGATAGGTAAAGATTACAAATAATCACATAATTACTGTTATTTTCTTCCTCATATTTACAACTATAATGGATTTTTTCTAATTTTAGAGCCACACTTAACCAAAAACTATTGCATTACCTTTCCTAGTTACAATATTATACGATTTGCACTAAAATATAACACATTACCTCCCATTTCTAAAAACTACTCACAATCATGCGAAAAATTCGTCGTTTAAACAAAAAACATTATTATATTGTTGAGGTTATAAAGTTCTAGGAAATTTGTTTATCAAATACAAATATAAAATAATTTAAAAAGCTTTTGATAAAACGTAATTATTTAACTATCGAGGGAAATAAAAAATCATACCTGATACTTAATTTGGATATTGAAACCAACATATCAATTCATTAAAAAAAAAAAAAAATGTAACGACTAAACGGCAAAATGTTACAAACCTTAAATTAGGACTAAGTATCAAAGTATGTTTAATATTTTACCTTCATCATATTGTACTGTTATCAAATCCTATTTATCAGTAAGAACCTTTCGTTTTACGTGTTAAATCAGATCTTTTCCACGTAGATTTTATTCAAGCCTGCGTCCCTTGAGAAGCAATTTTAGATCCTCTCTCTTTACGATGTAATCTTTAAACCGGCAAACGCTTTATAACACTCTCTCTGTAGACAATCCAGTTATTGCTGTCGAAAATGTACAAACACAACAAAAAAAAGCTATCTACCCGATTCCCTAAATGGCGTATTACAGTGAATATATTTTTCCATACAACCTTTTCTTTAAACAAAGGTCTAATGTAACTTTTAAGAATATACAAATTCTAAATATTACAGAAAACAAATATCAAAATAAAAAAGATTATAGTGTAACAATAAAAAATGATAACTTCATGATCTACTTCCCAAGTCTTTAAAACTTAATATTTACATAAAACTAAACATTTTAAAACTATTATAGCGTATGCTAGATGATGTCTGAGTGGGTGTCCTTTATAAAATAAAATGTATCGAAATTTAAGTTTTTTAATTCCATACTTTCAGTCTTGTGTAAGTACTATTGTTCATCACTATGTTACAAAGTCTCAAATCTAAACCAATCATCCTAATCTTCTTATTGAAAAATTAAACCGATACCGCCATAACATTAAAGGATCGGTAAATAATCTTTTAAGCTAATATTATATTACTTTTTTTGCAGAATCACATTATACAAGTGTAAACAATTTTTTAAATTTTTCGATATTGGTTCTGATGTAATTGTTATACCTTCATTATATACCACTATAAGACCATCTTTTTTCCATGTTTTGTGTTATTTATAAATAATTTAGTAAAAGTTGTTATTTATTTACTGCCGTTTTCACTATTATTTTTGGGCCTTACACTTGATATTGAAAAACAAATTAAATAGGTACTACATCAACGTATAAAGATATATTTTTTCGCTATTCAGTATCTAAACTAATAATAGCTCATTGTGATATACTATTTTATTAATTTTGATAATATATTACTTATAATCTATCATTGTTAACCGGATAATTGAATATACACGTGCTAGATACGTAGAACAACAAACTATTATTTGGTAACTCATAGAAACACGTGTATTGGTTGTCAGATAATATTATAAATGTTAGGCTAATGTCTGTTGTAAAACTTTCATAAAATGTGGTTTTATATTTCCCTGCTCTGTATGGGGAGTATCTAAAATAATACAATATAATAGACCCGTTGTGTTTATTAGTCTATGGAGAAATTTGTTGTCGTGAATTCTATGCATAATTTCTAATATCATGAAAATAAAAATACGTGTAGAATCAAAAAAACATTATTATGCACATTGCACACAGTTCATGAGTGAGTGAGTGAGTGTACTTTTTCTTAGAAGCTTTTTTTAATTTAAAAATATTTTACACTATTATGGAATATAAGTAATACACACTATAGTTCATATCTCATTTATTTTTATTTTTGACTATTTTTCAGTCGATTTTAATTAAATAAGTATTAATAGTAACTTGAATCTATGAAATTATGAATATATTTCATATAAAAAATATATTAAGGTTTTATTTTATAAAGTCTGTAAATCGTGAATTTTTTTGTTTTAAAAATTTCATAGTTAAACGGCATAATTAAAAGAGATACTTATAAATGAACTACAATATAGAATTGTACGTCTAAAATTATAATTTTATTTCAATGGTCATAAATCATAACACTCGTCAGTCGTCACATATAATACGTGTTTATTTTTTATTTTACGAAGTTATGATTTACCATACATAATGGTAATTTGGTATTACTTTTTCGAGTATTTATTTAAAAAAAAAAATGATTTTTTCCATTACATTATATGTATTTAAGTTAAACAATTTAATGTTAAATTAATTATCAGTTAAAATTTACAGATAGTTTAACAATTTTAATGTTGAACACGATTCGAATAAAAATTATATTATATATTCAGGTTATATTATGTAATTTTGTATAGTTTGATCCGCTAGGCATCGGTAGCACGTTGCAATTATAACATTCCATTTTAATGTTTTAGGCCCAGTGTTCATATAGGCGAAAAGAAAACTACAGGATGCGCCTAGAATATAAGGTAGGCTTTTGCCTAGAGTGAATGCACTTTTAATACATACCGCTTTGTACATTGAAAGCTTATGGGAATGCTGATTTTTTTTTTTTTTATCACATTTCAGCGCATTTAGAATGAAATACTTGACAAATAACTTCTGTATGATTTGTGTTTCAGTTGAATATTGTTAACATATAATATTATATGATTTGAAATACCTAAAACATTTGATTTGTGTGTATTTTCCGTTTGACGTTTATAAGTAGCTTTATTTGAATTGATTAAAACAGGCTTGATCACTGTTAATTCCAACTGAAATAGTTGTTCAATTAGTATTTTATAGTATTATCTAAATGATAATGAAGTGGATATTTTACTTTTTAAACTCGCTATAATTAGCTAGTTAAAATGTTTATAAATTAATTATTTGTTTATAATATATTAAAGGTTGTATACAATTATTATTATTCAATAAAAATTATAGTTTAAAACAAAGTGCAATACGATACCAATTATTAATTAAAATGTGGCGTGAAGTTTATTTATTATTTTCAATTATATTAAGATTATTAGATGAAATATTAGTTGTTTTTTTTATAAAACTACTATGATTCGCTTTTAATATATTATATTATGTAAAAAACACTCATAAATAAAAATTGTACCTTAAGTTTTAATGTGTCATATTAACAATTTTATTTTAAATAAATTAAAAATGTATATATACGTTTTGTAAAATGGCATAAGAAATGTAATAACGACAATCTTTATATTATTTTGAATGTTTAACCGTATAGTATATAGTTGAATAAAACTTATAAAAACAATATTTACGCTTTTTAGATACTTTAATATATAACCGAAAATGATATCGAAAAATAAGTGATAGTTGATAACAATATAAGATTCGTGCTTAACATAATAACTGGAATTAGAACAACAGTAATACAATTGTTGTAATGAATTATTATTGAAAAAGTTATTATTCAACGAGTATTTATTAATTATAACTTATGTGTAATTTAATTTTAATTTCTGTAATTTTAGTAATATTTAATATATTAATACTCGTTAAAATCATAAATATCATATTTAATATAATGAAAAAAATAAAAATGTATACTTAGTATAACTGGTATGTGTTTAGAGATGTGTTGTAAGATTCTTACAGTAAGAACTGTAAAACTTAGTAGTGGCGTATTTTTAATAATTTCTTGGAGGGGGGTTCAAATTTTAAAAACCCTATCTGGGTAACACAAATTACAACTAAGATAACTCAGCGATTATACTCCACACCAAAATAACCCAACTAACCTGTCTTAGATAGTCAGTCTACATCTTATTCACATCGTTAAATTATTAGAAAAACCGTAATAAAATATTTATTTAACATTAAGTAACATTTTTATTTTGTTCTGGGGTGTTTGAACTTGAAAACCACCCCCATAAATACGCTAACTGAAACTTAGTGTTAAGATATTAAATAAGTGGATTGTTAATTAATATCAATTTTTAAGTTCTAATTGTTTCTTTCTTTACCAGATTTGAATATAAATACTTGGATAATATTTGGAAGTATCAATTTATGTTAAAATTATATACACTTACAGATAGTTAACACATATCAAATTTTTAATTAGTTTTGTAATTTATTGATGGATTATGATTAACTACTTTTTAGAGTCAATATACGATAAGAATAAATAAGAAATCACTGAAGCAATTGTATGGAAAACTTGTTATCTTAGATTTGGCACGAAACGAGAAAAGCTATTGGTTTTTATAGTTTATTATTTTATTTTTTACTTTTTTTAAGGCTGTAAAGTTATCCAAAAGTTTTATGTGAACTTTTGGTTAGCCTCAAAATTGATCATATTGTCAGTGGTCAAAGTTGGGGGGGGGGAGGAAGATGGTGTCTCTCTACTTTTACAATTTATATTTTTCATCTTATTATTTTGTTCAAATAATACATTCTTTCCCATAATTTTATTATACAAAATTATGAATTTGTATTAATTTTTTTTTATAAAAACTATACATTTTTATTTTTATTTTTATGATAGGTTTTTTATACCTAGTCTTACAATAATACTACGATGTTTATTATTATTTTAAACAAATATTTTTTTCTTGTTTGAATTGTGCCATGTAACGCCTATATTTTACATAAATGTAATTTTTTACAATTATTGTGTATTGGTAAGATAATATGTATATACAATGGTACAGAGTTCAAAGTTATTTATATGAGTTAGTTAGCTATATAATAGTATAATGAATATTGTTAGTGTTTATAAATTTTAAGTTGTGTGTTCATTAATGATTAAATTATATACAAGTAAATATTACCTATGTAAATATACGTTGCACATGAATTGTGTACCAATCCCTTGTATTACGTCCAAATCTTATCTTAAAGACTTAAAATAAAGATAACACAAATCGCGTCCTTAATTGAATTATTTAACAAATTTTTTTTTAGTAGTGTTCAAGCTGATTTAAAATATTATAAATATTTAATTACTTTTTGTGAACATGTTTATTATTACAACATTAAGTTAACAATATTAAATTGAATATTTCATATTTCATTTATATATATGGTAGTAAATAGGTGAGATATGTATATAGCATAAAATAGTGTTTAATGAAATTATTTAGTGGCCACATATCAGTGATGATTTAATATTTGTTCATGAATAAAAAAGTCCAAACTTAAAAATAATCATCAATGCTTGCGAATCTTTTCATTAGTATTTTAACAGTATTTTTATTTTTCTTCTCCCAAGCATATATGTATATATTTTTAGAAGTTTTAAAACATATGCGTACTAATACTATAATGTTAAAAACAAAAAAGTATAGGAAAAGTCCACCTAACGTATCTTAAAAAACAGTAAGTGAAAGAATATTATTTATGAAAATTAGTCAAATAAATAATAATAAAATAACAATTAAAGATTACTTAAACATATTAGTTAACAAATATAAATGTAAATAGGACATTCTCTCTTCTATTTTGAGCCACTTCAACGAATATAGACAATATAGAAGTTATTTTCATATTATAATTTGAATTGAAAACTGATTAAGCAAAAACTTAAGATATTTTAATTTAAGTAGATTATATTCTATTATGTATATTATAAGTATACTATTTTGGTTGCTTTTATAACAATAGTGATTTTTAAATGGTTTCCAATACTATTATATCGATAGTATATTAGTATGCCAGTATAAATCTAATAACTGACGTAAGAAAATTAAATAAAAAGATAGCAGAATCAAATCAATAAATAATAATTAGTTTTTTGTTTATATTTAAAAAGAATAAAGTACGATCTAGGCAGCTGAGGGTAAAGCGTTCTTACACATACATGAATGGATAAAATATGATGTTCATCGGCGATACGTTTTTCATAGTATTATTTTGTAGGTTAAATTTATTGTATTTTTGTACATTTTAAATATTATAGAATTAACAGCTGTATGTAGGTAACTTATAAAATAAAATAAAGTCATAGAACAACAAATGGCCCAAAATGCTTTAATAAAATGTACAACATCAAATTTCATAGTGCTCGCCAGGGAATAAATTTTGCTGTGATATTAACGGAGACAGAAGTTGAAACAATGACAAACATATGTTATGTAACCTAACCTAATTCAAGAAATGTCCATAAAAAAGGCTTTAACCAACATTTTCAAACTTCAATTAAATTATATAATACATAAAAGATTTATAAAATATTTGTTATGTTTATGTACAATTAGCTATTTATTCCTAACCTATATAACCAAAATGTTTGTTTTAAATTATCAAAAACTAGTTTAACCCTTCCATGTTTTACATTAGACATGTAGGTATACTTAACACTTATTCATTTTTCATTTTTAACTGAATACCATTTTATTCATTTTAGTAAATATTTTATTAATGAATGGTAATGATTAATTTTAGTATTATGAGTTTATAAAAACTGGTTATTGAATAAGTAAAATTTTAATTTAATTAAATACTACCCATCAGACATGATAAGATTTTTTTTAAACCTCATAAAACCATTTTAACTAATAAATATTTTATTAATTTGAGAATTTAACTTAACAAAAATTTACAATGTTGAAACCATACTATGTAGTAGGTGGTAAGTACGCAATTATTTGTTATTTGAAGGATTATTATTTTTGTATTATAAATCGACTAATATGCGGAATTAACTCTTCAAAAGTTAAACTAAGGTAAATTAGTTTTTACCATTCTAAATATGATAAGCACTAAACATAATAATTATAATATTATTGTATCGCTACCTATATTTTAATGAAGAACCTTATACCTACTATAGGTGGTATATATTGTAGTGTCTGCACCTTATCCCCATTACGCGTTTTACGTTTGTAGTTTTATCTCGTATATTTTTAATGGATATTGTTATTATTGTAATTTGAATTTAACTGATTATTTAATCGAAATCGCTGGTTACAAATAAACGTGGCAATTGCAATGTGTATATTAACGGAGATGTTCGATTATCGTTGTGCAGACTCAAACACACAATCATTATCTTTACTACAGAAATAGTCCAATTTATAATACGGTCAGAGAATAGGGTCAGGTTAGGCATATAAAAACATATGGTAAAAGAATCTATCGATCGTTAAATGGTAAATCGGTTAATCACTCCGACAGTATATAAGGTCAGACATCTGCCTACATCAAAAAGCTCGTTTAAACACATTCGTATTCTTCTGACCGTAAATTATAATATATATATATATATATATGTATACATAGGTATATACTTGAATTGTCGTTTTTAACGTCACTCGATCTCAAAAGCTTTTTGCTAGGTCATATTTTGTAAAGTTGTTGTGGTGTTGTTGCGTGTCCATTTCAACCGCAATAATTTATGTTCAGAAAACCAGATATAAGGTATTTCGCGTCTACATAACTACATAAATATAGTGCATACTTTAGCGTTCGAGAATACGTGGCGATTCCCGTTTAACTGACTACACACATTTTACTAGTCAATGTTTTGTAGTTTTATTAAATTTTAAACATTTATGCTATTTATACTATAATCGATGTTTTACTAGCTTTATAGGCTTTATATATATATATATAAATATACATTTTTTTTTATATGAAAACAGAATACTTTTTTTAACGCTGATGTATAAATATCGATTTATATTGAACAAAAAGTTTTTTTTCAATAGTTGTTTAAAGTTTGATGGGTGGAATAAAATAGCAAATACCCCTTAAAAGTTGGGGCCCACTACTCCAAAATCTAAACTTTAAATAATTATTAATAATAATAAAAAAAATGCCCAGTGTTCAATATTTATTCATCAAAGTTTTTATAAAAGTATTCTGCTTTCGATTATCAAAAAAAAAAAAAAATAAATAAATAAATAAATAAAAAAATATTAAATCCAGTTAAACGAAACACTTCGTATTATATATATACATATGTATATGTATAAATATATTATAATTTTCACTCAAAAGTAGTAACTGCTGTTGAAAATGATTAAAAATACGTTAAGGGAAAAACCCAATAACACGTCATATTATTTTTCGTCGATATAAAATGTTTCTCGAGAGATATGAAAAATTGCAATGATTCTAATGCTCGTGTCCAATTATTAAGTTAAATTTAACGAATTAGATTCATATAACGATCGATGGTTAGTATTTTCTGTTGTCATAATGACGGTATTATATGCCGATATCCACATAATATAGTATTATAATCGTTGCGGACTTGCATATTATCGAATAATAATTTTTTTTATCGATCTTTCAAACATCGACAGCTTCGGCATATAGGCGTATTAATTTATATTTATTTTATATTTTGAAATTTATCTGTATTCTGTTTACACATCATTGGCACAAGTTGTTATATCTACGCATGGTCGTGTATCCAAGACATACACCCCGATGATAATATTATGTTATTATAATTTGGACGTTGTCCTTAACAGTTGCCACTCGTGTTATCGATGATCATTTCCGTAAATGCAAAGTCGTATAGTAATAGTTTGGCAAGATCTTCCAATGGTGCCTATGCCCTTACCCACTAAGCCGTCATTTCACTATACATTATATTATATATTTTGGGAATGCGAGTTTCGAGTCATTAAAACCATCTCTAATTTAACATATTAATGTGCATGAAAATCGCTTAACTTCGTGTTATGTAAATCTATATCGTTATTGTGTTTTCAACGTGACCCTTATATGAGTGAAAGAACAATAATTGCGTTCTAAATAATGTCATAAGTAAATTTTCGCGTGACCACCACTAAATGACTCACCCTCGGTAATGGTATATTAACAATGTCTCTGGAATCAAGTAATAACATACATTTATTGACATATTATAGCTCGATACAACCACTGTGTTGCTTTTCGTTTTTAAATCATTATTAACATTCTGACAAAGACGTATTGCATTTTATATTAAACTAAAATTAAATTAAAATATAACACAGTGTAATTTTTATTCAGTTTGCATGTAATTACAATATGTATAAAATTTATCATATTTTTGAATAACTCTGTCCTTTTGAGGAATTGAAGATAGTCCTCGGTGTCATCTCTGAATTGGTTGATAATATTTTGCACAGGCCACAGATTATAGGAAAGCATCAGTGTTTCTCTATATGAGTTATTTTAGGTATAAGTCGTGGATATATTATAATATCAGGATAATTTTTAGTCTGTTGATTATTGTTTGGAACCTGCGTGGAATTGAATCATAATGTTAAATCTAGAAAACCCTTATATAAAAGTTTGGAGAAAAATATTAATTATGTTCTGTTAATTTTTGAGTTAAGCCAAATAAAAAAAAATCGATTTTGTCGTAAAATAGTTAATGAAAACTTCTGTTTTTCTTATTTTTTCCAGGTTATTATGAAAAGTATAACTCATTTTAAATTCAGAGCAATGCGACTAAAATAATATTATTTATTTTACAATAATAAATGTTTTTTAAATTAGGTATGTATTTTATACTCATAATGACATTTTAAAATTCATCGTGTTTAGCAAAATATATATACATTTATTAACAATAGACAATAGTAAAGTAAATGACTTTAATATAAAATAAATTAAATATAAAATACACTTATTAATGTATAATATGCTGACTGTCCTAGATAGGTAATAGTAGTTTTTCGTTTGCAATGATTTAATGTTAAATTTAAATTTAACACATACATTACAATGATTTACTTTCAACGATGAAGTGTAATTTACACTTACTCTTCAGTTAGGAATTTAAGGTATCTACCAACTAAGTCCAATTTTTTACAAATATAACTTTTAAAATTAAAACTTGAAGAATTTTTACTGCTCCAAAAGGTGATGATATTCAGAAAAAAAAAGAAAAAATATATACTTTGTTGTAAAATCAATACGTTCATGGCTCCGTTTAAAATCTAAAATCTGTTAAGTGATATGTATTTATTTTCTGTTTTTTTTTTTTTAGCTGAAATATTTACTGAATAATTGTATTCCTTATTCCTCATAGCAATTTTGTTAGTACAATTATCAATAATGTATGATATTTCCTGTTCTGAATTCTTTATATTGCTTAACAATGTTATCGCAATAATTAATTAGCTTAAATGATTTTATATATATATAATTTTATACGAATTCGTTATTTAGAATTTTAACGTAAGAATAATTGATAACACTGCATAACATACTCATACAATTATCTTTTATATACTTAATATACCAATTTTTAAATAATTATTTGTCTATAATATTATAACGTTTCATATGTATAAAAGTACCTAAAGCGATGGTTAAGTAATTTAGTTATTTATTCGTGTTTTCACATTCATCATAAAGGGGAAATTAATTTTTATTATGAATTCTACATAATTTCCAATATTCAAAAAGACACTGGGTACTTGATTTTTTTTTATAAATCCTTCATTTTTAAATCTCTTAAAGTGCATTCAAATGATTATTTTAGTATTTGGTGTGCGACGTGTGATGAATGTAACTGTAAATGTGGAAAAAAAATTAAAAGTCAACACTTTTTGATTATGTGCTTGTTATTTGTAATCAATAATCATATACATTAACTTTTGTTTTATTTATGACGATTCATTTGATTATAAATAGAACATCAGAGTATATACAATACGTTTAGGATAGTGCTTAAAGAAATATCGGAAGAGTATTGGTTTTAAGCGTTTAATATTTTCTTTGATGAATTATCTCTTGTCTGATATTATAATATTTATGCTGGGAGCAGTCATTTTCATACCGGTCGATAGCTTGGATTTTTTAGAACTTAATACACAGCTAAAGCTAATAATCTGTGTTAAAAGTGTTGGAAGAAGTAGCTTATAAATTATTCAGCACAATACTTCTTGTAACCAAAATAATTTTAATCGTGTATTTCATTTCGGTTTTTAATAATTTGGAAGATTTTTCAGTATATAATATTTTGGCGATAGTTATAGCCATTCAGAATCGGCTATTTTTGGAACACGCGCTTTCAACTTTCAAGGCACTCTTATGACGCACTTATTGCATAAAACATACGTTAAGTGACCAAAACCAAACTATAAAAGTTTGAAAGCTATAATATTTGTGTATTGGTACTTGAATACATACATTATATTATTATAATCAAGATATTCAAATAAAATATAATACATGTTAAACTACATTTACATATTTATATAAACAAACATATTATATTATGTAATATAATATGCCGAAACTGGGATCGAATCGAAACCTTAAATAACTTGTACTATGAATATCGAGATTTAAATATGATTGCGAAAAAACAAATATAGCAAAATACCATTTTTTTTTATACAGTGTATTACATACCAACCGAACCTTCTTAGCGTCTTTGTCATGTTAATAATTATCGTATTGTTGCCGTTTTCGTTGTACATACCGTTAATTGAATTTTGGCCGTGTTTATGTTTTCAGGTTGGCCCGGCCATCGATCATCGCAGATTCAGTCATGAACAAAGGCAAGAGGGCCTCGACCGTCAGCAGTTCGACGACGATGACGTTCATCGTGTCTAACGGTTCGGGCGGCGTGTTGTTATCGAACGCCAATCAAAATCGCATGTTGAACGTCGCCTCGGAAAATGTCGTCTAGAAAAAAAAGCGCAAAAATATATATACATAAAAATATTACATTTTAAAGGTCCGACGGTATCGTCGTTAGTAAACAACTATAGTGTGTCTATTCGTCCCGCAGCTGTCTTCTCGCTATTAGTATAAAAGTTCCTAACCCGCAAACCCATTATTACCTCAGACCTACGCATGTCACTTTTATCACTACAATCCCACATTTCTCTTGTGTACCATATTTATCACACGCAATTACTGCGTGACGTGTTTAGTGTGTATATGTATCTGTGTTTGTGCGTGTACGTGTGTGTGTTTGTGTACATTCATACGACTTTTGTTTTGTAAAACACTATTGCCAAGACCTGCAGCAGGTATTATAACGATTTTGATTTTACACGAATTACATGCATATCGGTGAAAACAAAATATATAAATATAAAGCTGTAAATAAAGTAACATAGTTCATAATAATAAATAACAATATTTTCCCCGTACGGAAGTCGTAATGGAACTTCTTACACGTCCGTAATTTAAAAGCAGTTCGACAACTATTTGACCGTAATACGGGTAACCTTTAATACTCATGCTGTTATTGTTATTGTTTTGAACTATCTATCTACATTTCAAAAATAAAGACGACAAATAAAATATACTTTTCTGTAAACAGTTTTTTAAGCTCTTTATAAGCTCCTGTAGAATATACATTTTTAGATTTTAAAATTCACCAAAAATAATTTTGTTGTGATTATTTCTGCGAAATCATTCTATCATTTGGACATACTATCATAACAAGCTGTATTCAAATTTAAATTCCTCCAAATAAAATAATTAATTATAACGTCATCTAAATGATATTTTGACATTTTGAAAGATATTATAAATTTTACTTTACGAGAATTTTTTGTTTTTTGTTTTTTATACATTTTCATTTAATAAAATAAAAAATGAATACCTTGAGTAAATCTATCACTTTCAATAATTTAGAACAATCAGTTTCGGTATTTATGTTTAAATTAAGAAAGAATAAAATTATATTGATTTAACTATTTATCTTGTTTTTATTTGTTAGTGTAAATAATAAATATTAACGTTTGGATTTAACTGAAAATGTATTGACAAACTGTTTTTTCATCTATAGTACTTGAATTCAAAAAATAACAAAAAAATAATAATATATTTTTAATATGTTAATATAATTTCTACAACAACATTCATTTAAATCAGGGATGGCCAACCCAAATGATCTTGTGGGCCAATTTTTAAATACATCACAATTCTGCGGGCCACATATAGGGTTGTCAAAAAAAAAAAAAATCGAACGCGCAAGATTTGATTACAGACGGACGTGAAAGCGAACTTAAGAAAAGTGTTAAAAAGGTCATCAGCCAAAATATATACTTTTATCAGATTAGATTAGAAATATTACTTTTGTTGCGATTAAGTTGTTAATAATACAGATACCGCGTTGTATGGGCTTTCTAGAATATTCTATCGGTGTAAAAATATTTTTTTTTGTAAATATTTGATAAATGTCGCGGGCCGCAAAAGTTTCCAAGGCGGGCCGCGGGTTGGCCATCCCTGATTTAAATCATGAACTTAACACTTGGATTTTTTATTTTTAAATATATAATATTAAATTGCGTAATATAAAACTCAAAATTCATGTAAGTATATATTATAACTTAATATGTGTGTAGTGTGTTAAATATAAGATTAAGTTATTTCATAATACCTTTTAAATAATTAAAAACAAATTAAAATTAACAGATAGTAAATAATAAATTGTTCATTAATAATATAAGTGTTTGGTAACTAATTGTTTAATAATACATCATATCATTGCTGAAACTAGATTTATGTATTATATTTCAGCCACTAAAAGTTTAAATAGCTACTTTATGATAAATTCCATGAATACATCGAACAGCATTGATGTATCATGGATAAGTGGATAAAGATAAATTTTTGTCGTTGCTGTGCATATCAGTATATTTTATTAATTATTTAATAACCAACTATTTCCTAATAATATAAATATATTATTACTTACCTATAGGTACTATGTAATATATTAATGAAGAATTCATAACTATATTTAATTGTTATTTTCATGGAACTAGGTATTTAATTACCTTGAATTACCTATATTGTTTTTTTTTTTTTATTTTACTTTTTACCTATATTGTGTTATTAACAATATGTTACTAGTCGTTATTAATTTTACCTAGTTTATAAGTGTATTACAGTAAAATTCTATTCTATTATTTATTATTATCTTTTAATCAAAATAAAATTATATCACGAATATAAAATATTATATCAACGATTAGATACAAAATATGTTAAAAACTAAATAAAATTATTATCGCTATAAATATTAAACATACATTTATATTCGACTATTATTTATAAACTACTTGGTTTGATGTTGCTATAAATATTGTTTTAACATAGCTACAATATATAATATTAATATCAGTAAGTGTGATTATTAAAATCGATGTTATTCAGTGTTATCTCATAAATAAATTATGAACATACTAGTAATTGTTTATTTTGTTTTTATTTATATGAATTTAATCAAAAATTAATTTCATTATACCTAATATTATTTTATACAGTTATTTTATTCCTACAATAAAAACATAGCGTTATTGTTAGATAGAATATAAAAAATTCCCGTTGTATCACCTAAACGATTCATATTCTTAACTATCTATTATTATATTTTTATTGTTGAAATATTACAGCTAGGTTATTTAAAAACTAAAATATGGATACATTGTAAATCATATTCAAATGTCGTTTTAATATGTATTATTATTAACATAACTTTGTTTAACGATAATATTACTTAACAAATGTTTCTAAGATCATTATTCAAAAAAAGTGAAATTAAAAATTAATTAATCAAATGATAATTTAC
Source organism: Aphis craccivora (assembly GCA_009835225.1). Taxonomy (NCBI): domain Eukaryota; kingdom Metazoa; phylum Arthropoda; class Insecta; order Hemiptera; family Aphididae; genus Aphis; species Aphis craccivora. The sequence continues at coordinate 55,580 of VUJU01000737.1, read as the reverse complement.
ATAAATATTATTTATAGTCTTCTCTTAGAAAATATTTAATTTAAAGTCTGAATTTCAATGATACAAACACATTTTAAGATCATTTCAAAAGCAGAACAATTTTCAAATCTGCATTAAACAATGACTGATTACAAAATCAATATTATTCGAAATGGTTTTTTCAATAAATACATGTAAGTTGTGATAAGTACTAGATTCAAAATAAGTATAATTTTTTAATAACTTACATAACATACTTTTTTTTTCTTATAAACTGTTAATCATTGTATAAATAATAAAAAAAAAAATGTAATTCTTTGATAATTTAAAAAAATAATAGAAGTACTTTATAGATAATAAGAATTAGAAATGAGGAATTTTTTGAACGGCTAGAATTTAACTTTGATTTTCCTATGCTTTATTTTATCGAAATATTCGGTATGGCAGGAACAATTTATAAAATTAAATGCTATTTCAATACATACTTAAATAATATTGTTAATCATACCAATTCTAACTAAAAAAAAAAATATTATCAATGGTAATATTTTAATTTCAAATTCAAAATAAACTCACGTGTAAAATCTAAAATTTATTTATGCTCCGAAAATGGAATACTATTTCTATATCATTAGTTGTAGGTCTTCAAAATATATTAAAAACGTTATTCTGATGTTAAGATAATAAATAAATGTTATTTTTACTATCTCTCTGCTATTAGCTGCAACAATATAAAATGGTCAAACATCTTCGAAATAAAATTCAATATGCCATCTAGTTATATCAAAATCCTTTAGATAGCTTTTGAATTGTATTCACTTATAGAAAGTCGTTGTTTTGAAGAAAAAAAAGGTTTGTGTATTTTGTCTTAAAATCATTTCCACTGAGAACGATGATAAATAATAATAAATTCCCTTCCATTATTGCAGATCATTAAATAAGTATACAGTTCAAGTATTTTCGCATTAGTCCACTGCAATTAATCTTTCTGTTGTGTGTTAACATTTAAAAACAATAACTTGTACAGATATGAACTAAAGCTTATACCTACTTACATCGTATTATGCGGTATGAATGTACACAACTTCACGAGCATTGTTTAGTATAACTTATAGTTAAGTCTATATTTTATGTAGTTGTCAGCGCATTCTTGATTATTGTATTTGAATAATATTGATATTAACCCAAAGTTTTAACCCTATAATCGACTAAAAATACCGAAAATCTTTGGTCTGCACCATTATAATAATACGGTTGCAGTTTACGTATAGTTGGATAGACGGTGTTTTTAAAATAAAATACCTAATACATATTTTTTAAGTTCACGATTTTATTCAAACCTTGCATCAATAAATAGATTCAAAGTATGAGAAATGTAGGAAGTTTAAGACACATATATTATTATTATTATCATACACATGGTTCAATCCATGAATATTTGTACTACAATATTATTATAAATTATATACTTATACATTGATCGACGATCGAAGGTTAACTTTTTTAGCATACCTAAAGCTTTCAATATTTTATACTTTCAAGCATTTTCGAGCAATACGGTACTACCTACTGGATTTTACTTAATTTTTTTTGCTATTTGTTATAAACCAGCAAAATATTCCTCTCCAAAAATTCATTTTGAATAATAGAAGATACCTATCATAGAATTGTATACGATGTTTTTTTTTTCGTTTTATTTCAAAGATATTCCAATTCAACTATAATATATTAATATCTATTCATATTTTACAACACACACAAAGAATTAAAAAACTCTGATTTATGATTACAAATTTTTTGGAACTAGATAATTTCTTTAATTTATTCAGTTTTGGTATAAATTACCTAAATCCACTTAACGAATTACCGTTCCATTTTTTGATAACCGGAAAAACATAAAAAATATTCAGAGTACATATACAGAAATGAGTGCTTATGATAGTTTTGTTATTTATCTGTCAGTCGAGTTTGATTACCACCGAAAAAATATTTGATGAAATAAATGTAAAGTAGATATTAGTTTTAAACTTTGCTATGAATGCACATTGCAGCAGCACCGGCATAATATATTGTATTATTTGTGTACAGTTAAAAAGTACCATCATTATGATACTAATATACATAATGTAACATACATAAATTGCTCACAAATATTTGTTATTGAACATTTAGAATAAATTATAATAACTACAACAATGTTTTCTTTACTTTATTACTTTATTATTTTTGAGTAGAAAACGATGTACTTGTACCATTTAACATCATTAGGACTTCGTACATGTGTATAGTTTACATTTCACATAAGTATTTATTTCTATACAGTTATAACAGTGTATACACTACATACTATTATAATATACAATTTTTACAATGATTAATGATTATTATCAAATAATATTAAATGGTTACCTAATTTAATAAATATTTAATATTTTTACTTCTGAAAAAGTAAAAATCCGGGAAAAATGGAATAATGTAGGCCTCATCGGAAATTTAGTTAGAAAAGCCTTCAGCGAAATGCATAATTAATAATTCATTTAATAAAAATGGTTAATTTATTTCAGCAAAAATGGAAAAAAATACACTTTATTATAATGTTTAATACTCAAGCTAACATGCGTATTTATGTTTATTGTTTTTTTTTTAAAAATTAAATTAGTATATATATTTACATTTTATTCTATAGTACTTTCCAAGGATCAATATTTATTATCGAATACTAATTAAAATTATCAAAGTTATTTTTGTATAATTTGGATAGTTATCAAAAATTTTATTTATTAATTTAAAGCAAAAAAAGAAAATTATTTTTATTTTATGAATTAACAATTCATATTTTATAATATTTTAATTTTAGATTCTGAGTGCAGCAATGAATTCATTGATTTTACAATTGTGTGTATTTTTTTTGTATGTGTCACAATAAATTTAATAGTCGATAAAATAATTCAATTTTTAACTTTGAGGATGGTTTTGAATTGAAAATTGAATAGGTAATTAAAAATTCACAATATTTTTATTTATATGATCTTGAAAAACGTAAAAAAAAAAAAAATAATGAAAATGGAAAATAGAAATTTTACATTTGAAATGAATAGTTTTTTATGTAACAATAACAAATAACCATAAAAACTTAAAAAGTTCACCAATTGTTTTATAATATAATTTTATTTTTACGATAAAATTTTCAAAACATAACAACTTTTTTTTAAGCTATCTAAACACAGAAGAAGCTTTAAATTTTTTTTTTATAGATATCGATTAATTTTAAGTCAGAATATTTGAATATTTCTTTATAATCGTGTTTAAAAAACAAAAAAAAAAAAAAAAAAAATACTACCAGAAAATTAATAATTTAATTTAATTAACTACTTTTATTGATATTTGAAGTTTAAATTTGTACGATACTATATATTATTCACCCTTAAAAAATTATTTCTCTTCAAACAATTTTTGATATTTTGTTGTATTCCAAAAACGAAAAGAAAAACAAAGCAAATAGGTATTTGAAATTTTCATCAAATGTTTATTATTTTCATTATATGATACATTTTCAAAAGTGTTTAACTTATGCAATATACTTGGTGATATAGGATAACAGACCTTTTCTACTCATAATCGTTTTTCGAACATCTACAATGATATACCTTTGAATTTAAATTTAACACACCGTATAACAGTGATCCACTCGACATCTTTTATACAGCAGAGTGGTAACCGCAAGTTTATCTTTTATGATTATGATTTTTCTGTTTAAAATTAAGAAAAGCTCTAGTCATATATAGACACGAAGGCCTTCCGACTTTTGTCATTCTATATTAATGGCTAATCCGACCTAGTATCGATAATAATATAATAACACAGCAATAAAGTATAAACACTGTAATCCATCACGATTTTCGATCAAAATACGTCAATTATTATATTGATGATTATTGATTATATTCTAAAAACACCTTTCGCATTATATTACAATTTATGCGTACACACGTTCTTAAACACATTCCAACATGATACGAATATGCGATAACATCGATTATTGAAAGGTGGTGACAGTATTTATTTACGAACCGGGAAATGCAAAATGAGAATATTCGTTAACGGTGTGTTGGGTAAATATTGTAAATATATTATTACTTTAAAGATGCACACTTGCTGCAGTTGCTATATGACCGGGTTTATTATTATGTTCTACTGTTTATTACTTTTCGTGAAAACGGTTCAAAAAGGATACCGTACGAATGGAAAATGTGCATTTTTAATATGAGATTGGCAAAAAAATAAAAAAAATATAATAATAGTGAAGTTATTATAATGTGCACGAGGCCCAGAGAGTATTAAAAAAACATATTATAGGTGTTATGAAAATATTTTTCTTGTACCAGTCGTATTTATTATTGAACTAACATCTAACAGCACAAAGTATACCATTATGTTAAATAAAGATTTGCTTTATGATATGCAGATGTAACGTCCTCTTAAACATTTAACCCAACATAAAACAAGTTTTACTTGTTATAATGAAAAATATATAGGTAAATATAATAAATGAACGAATAATTAACGATAGGTACGACAAATACGCGATGAGTAATCGTGACTTATAATTTATATTTTAATTATTAATAGAAAAAATACATAGATCAATATGTAGTTGAAAAAACTGATATTATCTCCTAAAATAGGTAAATACCTACTATAGTAAGTCATCACTAAAATAAACACTCAATTATTAAGATCATAATATTATTCATAATATAAAAACTATAGACATTAGGCACATATAAACTCTAAAGTATATGCGTGTTTTTTTCAAAAACATATTAGGTAGTAATACATAATAACTAGGTCTCCGATTTTAAAGCATAATAAGCATAATATTTTGCTTCGTTTTTCAAATAGGAGATAGAAATCTAATTTTTATACATAAAGTCGTTTCACGTCATTCTGATTCCAAATAAACCAATTTACTTTTACTATTTTTCGCTTTTTTTATGAAAATGCTTTTTTTGCTTGTTTATTGCTTTTTTCAATTATTCCAACAAAAAAAAAAAAAAAAAAAAAAAAATAATAACAAATGTAAAAACCCAGAATGTGCAGGGATATTGGATTATTATTGTTTTCTTTATCAGTATATTTATTAAATGTATTAAACGTATAGATTATCGATCTAAATATTATAGCAAGCAGTACCTATACGGTCAGTATTCCTATAACATCAATATCGACCATTTTAAAATTCAAGATTTAGTGTTGTAATTTGAAACCTCTTGTATAAAGTATGCACCAGTCACTTCAGTGGATGTAGTGAGTTCGTATTATACATACCAAAATATTCCGTCGGACAATATAGATGAGTCAGTTTCACTACTGCAAATCTAGAGAAATATAATATGGTAATAATTAATTCTTTTTTTAATTTAAATTGATTTTTCACATTTTTTTATTAATTTTTATAGTTAGTTCGTGTTAATTTTTAGTTATGTTCTTTTTTTGCTTTTTTTAAAAATAAATATACTTCCTTTTTTGCTTCTTAAAAACAATCGTGTGCAGTTTTAGTTGCTTCGAGCCCCAAATATAACATAACAGCATCATATTTGAGAATGGATAATCTTTTCAACTAAACATAATCAATAATAAAGCATGTTTGTAATTTCTATTAAAACAGAAAGAATCAATAAAATATTAGTTAGTTTCAATCTTGAAAATACTTAAAAATAAATGAATTTAGGGATTGAAATAATGAACAGTCTTAAAGTTATTTTTAATTCCAATCAACTAGGTAGATACCTAAATATTAGTTAATGTAATTCTAAAATAAAAGATTAGATAATTCAACTCTTATATACTTGATAACTCAATTTATAACACTGTAAATATCGTATATAGCTAATAAGTATTATGATTGCTGATAAATTATTATTTTATTAACGTTGTTTATATATAATTTAATTATTTTTTGTTCTTAAAAATTAATTATTTTGTTTTAATGGGCCATTGATTTGAGTTTTTTTTTTATGACTAATGACCGAGTTTCTATATTATGATCATCTATAAAATATATATGAATGATATCCGCATTTCTACTTGACATACTTATGAGTTATGACTATTGAGTATTGTTAAAACCAGAATGCTTTGGATAGGTATCAAAGTACAATAACGTTATTGTAACTTTAATATTCTGTAAATAATTTAATCGATTAACTTTTATATTTATAAAATAATTTTATCAATTTTTACATAATATACTCGTTATAATATTTTGATAAATCATCTATTATACTGATTACACCGTGTCATCAAGTGTACTTGTGTTTATGCCAAAGACATCATTTTCGTTGAAAGAGAGATAAAATAGAGTGTAAGGTACCAAAAATATAGGTAAATAAACATTTTTAACAGGTCTATCTTAAATAATTTACCTATATAGAACTTGATTTTAAATACATATTCTATAGATCACCTTATAACATAAAAAATAACTTATGGTTTTTATTTTGTTTATACATTTAAAATTATATTTTTAAAAGTCTTCGTAGGATAAACATTATATTTTCTTATGATGCATAAAATAATTATTGATTACACTGACTGTTACCAATGTGATATTAGTTATTATTACTAAATGCAGTAAAAAGTAAACCAATTAACCGTTATTAAATAGATCACTGAGAGTAAGCAATAGAATTCAATATATGTTTCAGTTAATAATAATTGTTTTTATAAATAAATATAATATGTATTTATTATTAATTAGTTAATTTACATCATATTTACTAAAGAATATAGTCTAAAGAGAACATACTAATTACTAGTTGAACTAGTGACTGAACAGCCGAAAAAGAGCGTGACACGATATTTTATATGGTTTTGAATTTAAAATAACTCTACATTTCTAAGTCGTTTTAATACAAAGTTTAATTACAAAATTTAACCAAAACTACTTAGTACATACATATTACCTATATACCGTAAGTATACTATACTTACTCACCTTTTATAGCGTATTTATCGCCTCTGCGATGTATGCAATGTGATAATTGTAATCAAAGAAAACATGATAAGGCGAATTTTATAATAACTTACTATGAAATCATTTCGTTTATAATAAGAGATTCAACCTTTGAATGCGTTTATATGATATACCTAACACGTTTATTTGTGGTTTGTATAATATCAGCTACACTGTGCATAATAATTATGTGCAGTATGTACGTATTAACTTATTAATGACTATCGAAAGACGACAGGTCTAAATTTCTATTGAGCTTAGTACTTTTGACGTTCAAGTCCTTATTATAACAATATGTTTATCACATATATTATATACAAAATACTCGTCGCGAAATTATCTCATTGAGGGCTGTGTTAGATTATTGAGTCAACCTCCATAGTCGTCAAATTAACCACGGTTCTGGTGTTTGTGGTGTATCGACAAATCAGAGCGTAATAATATAATTAGGTGTACGTATTTAAATATATTTATTTGCATTGCACTGATCGGTCGATGATACTGTTTTATATCGTATAGCTTCTGTGGACTACGTGAGGTTAAATATATAACGATAGTAATATAAACGTTTGACAATGATTATGATTTTTCTCAAAGGGTCGTTACATTTTTATATGAGTACCTACTACACTCTTTTTTTTTTTTTTTTAAATATAAATAAAACAAATGTGTAAGTTTGTGACATTTTTACCGCTTAACCCGACAACGACTTTAAATTAATAAATTTACCCATTCAAGTATGTCATTAAATAGTTTCCTGCTTTAATTCTATTTAACCGTCCGGGAGTTCACTATTCACATTATCCCGAAGTCGTTATATTTTTAAGTGTCTGTTCTTTAGAAATAAAAATGTTTACCTTTTTAGTTTTTATATTCACTGTCTAAATAAATGAACGGCATGGATATAATTTAAACAGGGATGTTGACGAGGACTGGCTCCGATTACTACTGCCGAAATGAAATCGTGTTCATTGATAACTACGAAAGTTTATTGGTGTTGTACTCCGTTAGATAACATTTCGTGTATGTTTATCATCATTTTGTTAATTATATTTACTACGCGAACATTAAAGTTCTTACACATATTATAACAAGGGTTTAATTACATAATAAAACAGTTACATCTCTAATGAAAAGTGTATGGCAGTATATTACGACTTACGAGTGATTCTATAAGATCAGTTTTCAGAGTGTATTGTGACACTGTGTCATTGAAATGCGCGTTGCTTTATTCTTTAAAATAAATAGGGCATAAGATAGATTACTAAGAGACGTGGTACTAGAAAAAAGACATGTTTTGGACGATTTAACACCGGCGATCTACTTTATAGAAAGATATGCGTACATTGCCCTTGTACTCGAAAATATATATAAAACGAGGGTTCTCGAGTTCTAAACGTCATTTAGAACACAGTTATGGCAGGATTTAAAGTATTTTTTCACATATAATAATGAAATCCGTTATTAGTCTGATACTTTTGAATGTGTTTTAAATTCACATCGACGTTATATTACTGTAATATTACTAATATTAGTATAACATTAATGATGTAATGTATTTCATGAAATCCATATAATTAAATATGGATAATACATGGAGAGGATCAAATAGTATTTCATGGTGGTTTATCCAAAAGCAAGCTGTGTTCTAAGATAAAAATATATAAATAAAAAGAATATCATTAACTATGACTATCATTATTTGAACATGGTCCTTTTTTCAATATTATATAAGTATATAAATATCATTATATCGTGGTAGGTATTAACATTTACTGTATTCTTTATATTTGTTTATTTAACCTGAATATTGAATAAATAAGTTGAATACTATATGAACTACACAAATAATTTTTGAAATGTAAAGCAGCTTAAGAATTAATTATGAATAGATCGATATACTTGTACAATATATTATATTAATAACATTAATACTTTTGCAATTTATTTAAAAAACAGAAAAAATAATGCTTACGTCCTACGTCGACTTAAAGCAATGGAAAATGTTTGAAAAAGTAAATGTCAATTTCCATACTTTTTTTTTTTAATGAAGAGTATTTGAATTTTAATAAAAATAAATTACAGATTTAAATTTAATAGAAATATAGGTAACTTTTTAACTTCATACCTTTACATAAAGTTTCATTTTCTTTTTATAAAAATTGACTGCATATTTTTATGTTTCATTCAAATCGGTTACTTAATCGAAGTATAGAATATATATTTTTATTACTTGATTCATCATTGTTATAACAAATTTATTTCATAGAAACTCTTAAAAATATATTTATATATTTGAACTTTGTTTCTCATATAATGATCGAATAAACGAAGAATTATAAAAATTAATAAATATAAGCTGAAGAGAAAAAGTATATTTATAGTTAAATATAATATCGGAAAATAAGAATAAAAAAATTTGTAGTAAAGCCAGTGATCCGAATATGCACTACGTACTAACTCACTGATCTGGTAAGATTTATACAACGTTGTTGTGTCACACGAATGGGCGTATTTGAAGAATTTACAATAGTATAATAACAAAAATGTGAATAGTATTAAAACGTTCTAGTAGGATGAATAACAATTTTTATTAAAATATATTCGAGTCGTAATAAATTCACGGATAAATGTATATCAATTATCTATTCAATTTGTTATGTTTTTTTTTATATATATTATTCTTTAATATATAGGTACTCGTATTTTTGTCATAACCTGTAACAATAGTAACATTGTTATAGTCATTCAAAAATTATAACTATTACCTTTAAAGTTGTTTAGTTATATCAATCCCTATAAGTACTGTTGATAATATTTATACCAACCGATTTAAAACATAATATTTGACTAGATATAATATGTTTTTAAATAAAATTGTAGTATAAATAAAAAAATATGTCAACAACAATATTATTTATTTATTTAATGTGTACATATTATTAATAACAATAATGGCTAGTAGTAAGTTTTATGATAACATTTTATCGTTTTACATAAGTCTTGGCGTTGCATTAATTTTATTTATTTTTATAATAAATTTATTATCCTTGTCCTCTATTATCTTATGTTTATAGCTATAATAGGGAATGGCCAGGCTGATATGTTGATTTAAACCAGTAAGACGGTAGTCTTGTATGCACATCTTTTTATATAATAGTAAAATTATCTATAGTACGTTATGTTAATGTTTCCCTACAAATTTTTGTGAGCTACATCTATTGTGATTTTATTTGATATTGTATTGATTTGACAGGTAGGTTCCTACTTTGACCGTATTCATTGATATACAATATATAATCCATTTCGAGTGAGTCAATTATCTTGTACAATTTATAAAATTATAACGTGTGAGTAGTGAGTACGATTATTGATATATTTTTTTAAATATAAGGTCGTTATTTATTATAATTTTTTTTTATAAATATAGCAATCCACTCTACTTTATCAATAGGAATTCTTTCCTGTTATTAAATATTATTATTTATTCGTGCTATCTCAACTAGATTTATATAAATATAATATATTATTGATAGGTTCATTGGAACAAATATAATATAAAATGCTATAATAAATTCATATCAAAACAGTTTTAATACATATACTTTAAACATTGATTTACAATTGTTTATTAACAAAATATTTTTTTTATATTACATATGTAATTCACTATTTATTTATTATAAAAAAACAGAGTTATTACGTCATATTATATGTTTAATTTGATAAAAAATATTATATTTTAAAGTAAAGAATAATATAGGGTAAAATGCATACTATTGTAAAAGAATAGTTAAACGATAAATTAAAAAATATTTTAATAGAGTTCAAATAAACGAAGAAATGGACTATAATATAATGGTATCAGAATTTAGTGCAAGAAGTTAACAGACGTTGTGTGAAATATATTCAGCTTGTTTTTGTTTACTTGGTGATAGTATAATTTTGTGAAAACTTGTTAAACTATGGTTGGAGTAGATCATCAGTGCAAACCAGTGTGAAGTATTTGCAGTGTGTTAAAACTAAACTATGTGACTGATTTTGAATCTATACCTAAAAATTTGAGTAAGTAAAGGTACCTACGTTATTTTGACAATTATTTTTTTTTTCATTTATTAGAAAGCTAGTATTTTAATGAAAATTAAAACATTTTATCACCTATAACAAAATATTTTTAGGGAATGCGGATCGGAATTTCGTTATAGTAGAGGTATACGTTGACCTCTGTTATTTTTAATAAAAGTCTGAAACTGTTTTAGTCGTTTTCAAGAAGATCAAGATCTAGGACTAACAACAATGTAGAGAAATTACATTTTGGCACTGATACATTTTACGAAACCAGTCATTTGGAAATTTACAGATACGTTAAAAAGAGATCAGAGCTTAACTATAAATAGTAAAAAAACAATAACTTTCCGGATATCTAGATACGTGGCATAATACATATATATAATGATTAGTAAAAAATATTAAATCATACATTTATCTTACTGGCCACTAAATATTATTATAGTTAGTGTTTTACAAAACTTTTCAACTAATAAATTAGTGACATAATCTGATCATTATTCAAAATTATACAAATAAAAATAACAATAATAAATGTAATATCATATTTAAATATTTTGATTTGATAATAACTATTGATAGCATATAATAGTGCTAGTACTATTATATACAAGTGTATGAATAATAATATTTTTTATTTTTAAATTAATGACAATAATTTAATATAATCATTTTAAATGTATCCGTATACCGAAATGTAGTTACATCAAATTTACACGTAATGAAGTGACACCAACTTGAGTACGCCTGGGGAGAGAAAAATAACGATCCCAATGAAAAAGACTTAATTTTTCTTAATTTAATGTTTGTTCTGTGTTTCCATTCTAGTCTATATTTTTTTTTTTAGATTTTTTTTATCAAAGTGGTTGATATATTTTAAGTTTTTATATCATAATCTCACATTAAAACAACATCATATAAAATAATAAATTAACATTCGTATGTAGGTACCTTTTTTATTTAATTAAATCAGTTTGTAATACGTACCAGCGACAATGCATGGCTAAAACGTACAAACAACAAAGTATTAATTATTAAAACAATCATAAACTCCTTTAAGCTTTGGTTGATTTAGGGTTTGGAGTTTGTATCAATTAAATTTAATACAACCTAGAAATATACACTATACAATAAACATTTTCCAAGCTCATTAATTTACTAAAATTAATCATATTGTATTTGAATGGTAATGTTTACTTTATTAATTGTAATAAAAACGAATTCTGTGTATGTAAAACTTTTGAGGAAAATAGTACAATTCAAAATTATTACTTTAAATTCCTAATAGAAAATACTATTGTTTTTAAAATAAAATGCCATCATTATTTTTCATAATTACAACTGACATTTTTTAATCCAATTACTCTACGATGATATGTTTATCGTAAAATAGAAATAAAATATTATTATATAAGTGCATTTTTGAGGACATAAAATAGTTTCACAATATGTATAGATCTTTGAGAATATTAAAAACAAAATATGATAGTCCAATCATTTGTACTTATCATAAAATAGCTAGGTAATAATTCACAATATAATGGCCATCGAAGTTTAATGTTCATCTGTATAGATATATAGGTGAAATTGTATTACTTTCTAAACGGTATTAAATTCTCGTAAAAATTCGATAGTTTCTGACCATATTATATGATATTTTATAATTCCGATACGACCAATATATTTTTGGATTAATTTATTATGGTTTTATTATTAAGAATTTTATTTGCAATTCCTATTTTATACAACGTTAGCTCAAACGTATTACAGATACCTTTAATTCTTTTTTTCATTTTGAACCGACGCCGACGACAAGGGGAGATATGTTTAACCAATACTACTCCGAAAAGAACCTATATTTATACCCAAGAGAGAAAAAATACGTATAGCTGTCTAAAATAAGGAAATAATCCTTTTCCTCGAATCGAAAATTTACTTATGTTACTAAGTATCATTACACAGTAAAAAGACAGTAGGAAGGTAGTTTTACAATTTAAAAAAAAATGTGTTCTCTCCGACGTTTTGAGTAAAACAAAATAATAAAAATAAAAATTTAATTTAAAAAAAAAAAACACACACACACACACACACACACGTGGTGTATAGGTATAACGATTTAACGTTATGATATTATGGGATCGTCACGCGATACGACATTTCAATTAAATATAAAACGTAATAGCGTTGAAAAGCCCTCTACGATAAACTGCATCTCTGCTACCGATGTGCGTCGGTATTATATGTTGTGATGGTATTATTTTTTTACCAGAGAAAAATAGGATGTCAAGGCTTTTGGAAACGATGTCAGTGGTCCATGATATAATATCTGTATACACCGGGAATAATACTAAACTAAATTTGTAACGTGTATTAGTGTAATACTTGGGTCGAAAGATGCGCAGTGAATAGCTACAGTGGTTGCAGTACAAACAAAATATATCATCGCAGAAACATCTAAAAACGTAGTCGTGAGTTTTATCCGTTCTTCGAACCAAAAATAAATATTTAGCGAATACAAAAAAAAAATATATATATATATATTCAAACAACTTAAAAAAATAATGATATTAATGATATATCAAAAGAGCATGTCATTTCTTCTTACTATTGAAACTGTAACCAGAAATTTCTCGAGGGGGGTGAATAATATATACTTATTTATTTTGTAAATGCTGTATATTACCCACATAACTGTTGAATATTTTATTATTATAATTTGCTGTATAACAAAAATAATTAATCATATAATATAAATACTCAAATGTATAGCACTAATGGGTGGGGGAAAGGCAGATTTAGGAGACTCTGGCACACCAACTGAGCCAATGTTCCCTACTCAGCAGGATAAGACATACCAATGTCAAACTATAAGAAAATAAAGCACTACTCAAATAGAATAATCCACCTTACTCACAGAGAGGGAAAAATGCATACGATTATATTTTAACTTTTTTTTTTTTCAAATCATTCTATCTGGCGAACCAAGAATACGATCAATATATTATATATATATGTATACCTATAGATTTATAATTACTTAAATTGTTTACTCGTGTGACGATGCATACCGTTATTAAATTACGATTCATGGTGGGATGCCCGTTAGTTTCGATCCCAATAAATTCGACGACGGCAAATTTAATTTAAGAAAACATACGTCGATCCGTAATATGGAAATCATAACGATAAATTTATGAATACGATTTAACTAGAAAATTAGATAACGCTTACTCTTCACCGCTCCGAAAACAGATCGATACACATTATAATAATGCTGTTTAAGGTATGTGAATATTTTACGCTAGGTATGGTTTTAATTATATGCTCCTTTTTACATATTATACCAATATATAAGTATGATATAAAGGGTGAATTGTTTTACAATTATAATTTATAAACATAAATACGATGATTTGCATTTAAGAATTTTAGAATTCGTTTAAAAACATTTATACATTAAAATAAGTTTGCTACAAAAGTTTTAAATTGCATAATAATAATAATTGCAATACGCCGTGTTGTATGAGTTACGAAAATGGTACGATATTCTTAACATTTTTTTGTAATTAATAAAGTAGAAACTCGTTTGTTGGACGATGTTAATTCAGCATCGGCTTTATATTTATTTTATTACTGTAGAAAGAACATGGATTAACATCAACTGTGATAAAAATTAAATTTAAACACAGCTAAGTACTTAACCCTGATAAAACACGTTTTTATACATTTATTAATTAAAAATAAAAAAATTGTAATATAATAATATATTTTGATAAGTTCAATATAAACGTAAAAAAATTATATTTTTTTTATACTATAAACTTCAAATGAATATATAATATGATATTATATCAATCGATTCCATATAAATTAATTTTAGATTCTGCGAGCGGAGCGATGAATGTATTGATTCGTTGATGATAATGTTATGTGTACATGTGTTTATTTTTATATTTGCACACAATATATATAGTAAATAAAATATTCAGTTAATTAGCCGTAAAGGTGATTTCTGAAGAAAAAAATTGGATATAGTCGGTATTCGGGACAACTTTTAAGAAGTTAAAATAAAAAATTTTCAGTATTTTTCAAATAATCGGGGAAAAAATAAAAACAAGGAAAAACTAGCTTACGACTCTAATTTTATGTCATAATTCAAAAAGTAATATCTAAAGGCACTTAACATTTTCACAGAATGTTTATATTAGAATTTTCAAATATTATGATGAAATTTTTTAAATTAAATATAAATAATTTACACTTACATTTTCTATTTTTTTTTTTTTTATGTTTTTGTTTTTCTCTAATAATTATTATGAGCTGAAATATAATCAACTACTTATACAACCTCCATTAAAATTTTTAAAATTTGCTGATAAATATTTTAACATCTTTAGTACTTTCAATTTAAATACACTGCAATAATAATAATAGTAATAAATAATCACAAACATGAGCAAAGTTAGTTTAAATTAATATTTAATATGTTAAAATAATAATTTTTACCAATAAAATAATTCAAAACTTATAAAATTAATTTCATAAAAAAAAAAAAAACAATTAATAAAGAAACATATTATATCGTTCATTAACATCAGTAATAACTAATATGTAATATATGTAATAACGAATGTACCTAAAAAAATTAAACTCATTGTAAAAAAAGAATAAATTTTTTTATCAAAACATTTATTTTATTAACATTTTTATATAATATACATAAAAATTTTTAATTTTATTTTTTAATGACAAAAAACATGGATTTTAAACAAAATTTGGAAGAAAGAAAAAACAATATTAAATTCGTGTAGGTAAAAAAGTCGCCAAAGTGGCTTTTAGAAAGATAATTTATGAAAAAAAAAAACAAAAACAAAAACTTGGGGCAGAACGACACAAAACTGAGGACAGAGGATACATAAGAGATGGCGTGGTGGCCGCAAGATGTACTGCTGTTGGTCACCTTTGCACGTTTTTCTTAGGTACCGATCCTGCGCGGGCGAACGAGTTTCGCGTTTACTCGGCCTCGCGACGCGTCGACCGTCACGGCGGAAAGCGAGGCTCGATTTCTTCGGGCCGACGGCGATGGCAGCTAGCGCGCGATGTAGTGCGCTTCGACGGTGTATGAATTGACGCGATTTTGGTGACGACGGAAGGTGGAAAACGACACACGGAACGAGCTTTATAATATACTATATACAAGTTTAGTACTACACGTACGGAATCGACTGTGGCGGCTAAGGCTCGGCCGAAGAATTGCCGTGAGACGAAAAAGAGAGAGCGTTTTCGGGCGGCGGCACGACGCGCCGCAATCCTGACGTTTCCTCAGATTCGCCCCCCGTGACATCTCGACCGCGTCTACTCGTCCGGTGGCCGTCGTAGCGGAGTCACGCGCCACCGAACCCTGAAACGTTGAGTTTCCGAGGGCTCGCGGGCTGGTGCTGAAGTCCGTATTCCTGAGTTCACGTCTTTGATTAATTTTTTGAAGGTTTTTTTTACTTGAGTATACGTCGTATACTCTCCAATTGCTTGGTAACATCGGATTTAAAGGCTAAAGCCTTTTGTTAAATAATAATAATAGAAAAATAATTTTTATATACAAATTTGTTTCATTCAGTATCTAAAATGATGGATGTATTTTTTTGGATTTTTTATTTATAAGATCTGATAGTTTTATACACAACATACATGTATTAACAATACAAATCGATAAGTGTTTGTGAAAATAGCCACATGAAATGTTGTCAAAATGTGTGACTTGAATCAATAGGATTTGTCCCGGCGCAGATTCAATCTAGTGAATTTTTTCTTATAATTCCTAACCCCCCCTCCGAGTTTGTTTAAGTAGTTGCCTTTTTTACTCCTTGAATTTTTCTTGAAAACAAATTAATTTATATCATAAAATACTCTACATTATACGATTATAGTTTTTATTGGATATACCTAATATAATAATTTTAATTCCAAACATAATACTACTTATATGTTTTACTTTTTCAGAAGAATTATAACATAAGTGTTTAAAATAAATAATACCTAATAATAACAATTTATTATTTTTTATAAACAGTGTACTCAATCATGAACTACTTTTTTTAACTTTATATTTTTTGAACATTTATACTGGTTAAATAAATCATTGAACTTCTTCATATATCAATATTAATACTTACGTTTAAAAATGTATCTAAAAATTGTGTATTGCAGTCTTTGCATGTACTTAATGAGTAGGTACTTTTTACTAACATTGCTTATTATTAGTTTAAGATCTTCCTGCAAATTAAATCTTTTTTTTTTAGAATAATTTCTTCAATTTTTGCATGAAAGAATGCAGAAACATGTTTAGTGAACTTAAATACTTTGACAAGAGAATAAAGTAAACTACTGTCTTCATATTATTTTTTTACCAATGTGTGTATTTAACAAGATCGAATTTTGTATTAGTATCCTAATGTTTCGTGGCCAATTTTTCAATACAGTGTTTAAAAAAAATTTTTTGGCTAATTGCCATATTTTTCTATTTATCAAAATATCAATACTTACTTACTTATAATATTATATTACTTGATTATAATTAAATCATTACAAGTTTTTATTATGTAAAATATAAATATTTTTTAAAATAATATGATATTAGGTTGTTAGAATATATAACTATTTTGTACTTTATTAGTTATTGTGTAACTACATATGCTTACTCATTTGGTTATTTGATATCTAATAAAAAACAATAAAATTGTTGTAAAATATTTACAATATGGATTTTTTTCAGTAGTGACAATGCAACACCTATCGGCTATCTGTCATCATCGCCAAATGCTATCAATACTATATAATAATTAGAGGATTTATAAAGGAAGTTGAACTATTGGTTGGTTAGAAATTAAAACATTTTTTTTTGTACCGTAATAAATTAAGGTCAATTTACGCCACTGAATATCTGTATGCATAATACGTATACTATAACAACATATTATTATACCCATATACTGAATTATTTTTTTAACAAAAAATATATTTATAATAATTAATAATATAAAAGTATATACCTACTTTAATTATTACGGTAGCCGTAGGTACCTCATAGGTAATACCTAGTGATTTTAGTGGGTAGCACTTAAGATTTTTGATAGTCATCATTGCCGATATGTTTACAAAGTTATAAATATTGTTTAAATAATTTATGGTGTTGCAAACCAATTCAATGATTTTCACGCTGAATGGCTGAATATTAGAATGTCTACATTCTTTAAATTTATACGTGTTTTGTAAAAATTATTATGTATAAACTATCAGTGTCGCTCAAATTGTCAAACCGTTATTGCACATCGCCACTATATTTTTTTTACGATGTTACCTGTGCGCTAATCGTCTCTGTTTTTTCTATTATATCGTTTGCGCTAATCTTCACTGTTTTTTCCTAATGTGTATTATAATATCTTATACATAGTGTATACGCAAATCGCTACATTGTTATTTTTAATTAACTCTTTTTATTATTACTTATAATTGTGAATCTTAGGATCTATTTATTTTAAATTTGATGTCTTTTATTTTTTTAATATTATGTAGACAAGGCCAGTTTGCATTCCACAAGTCGTGATTTATTTTTTATTATTTTATTATAACACATTTATTACATCACTGAATTATTTTTTGGATTAGTTACTTAGGTATTTTTTTCTTAGTTCTTAGTTTACAGTATATATCCATATTAACATACTCGAATTTATTACGTAACTTCTCAATATTTTGCCAGGCGATCTCATCTACTGCTGATTGAGAAATATTATAGTTATAGGTAAGTATATCACTATTAAACAGCGCACATATTATAGATACAATGCTTTAGCAAAATTAATATAATTTATCAAAATTTTTTTATTAGTTTATGAATACAAAATATCGTTTATTGCAAATCATTAAAATTCTAGTTGGTTTTTCATATAAAAAGCACTAATTAATTTTGAAAAAATGGATACCATAATTGTTTTTTAAATTTCACGGTATAATTATTATGGATGTTAGTAACATTTTTTAGTGCTTCTGTTACACAAGTAGTATCAATATTACTGTTGTGTACTATTTCAATAATACAAAAAGTCAGCAACTATTTTACAGTTATTTATATTTGAATAAATAAATTATCTGTATTCATTGATTGGAACATAATATGTATTGGTAAAATTTAATATAATTTGAAAATGTCGGTGATTTTTTATTGAAAATATTAATTTATTGTTCATTGGATAAAGGTCTACATGTAATATATTGTATATTTTTATGAATATTATCTTGATTAAATTGTAAAGGGATTTATAAATCATCAGGAAAAATACTTTTTTGTTTTTTTTGATAAAGCTGTTCGAGTGAAATTTATTATAAAAGCATCTAATTTATTGGTATGAGTATTTGAATTTTTTTTTTTTTTGTCATCTCGTTACAAACCTGTTTAGTTCTAATACATAGATTATTTTCAATTAGTGCTATAAATATTAAGACTAATATTTCGATGTTCATTCGGTTAATCATTGTTTCATTTTTTTTTCTGTCAAATAAATTTATTTTATTAAAATTAGTTACTGCGATTTTAAAAATGAGACTTAATTTGACCTTTATAATAACATATATTCATAATTATACACTAATTTGCTCATTATATTATCATATTTATGTATGCCGTCAGAATTGGCAATACCCAACATCCAGACTCCAAACGATTGGCTAACTTTTTTGCTATATCTAGCCATTTATCTAATACCTGTGCATCCTTATATATATATATTTTTTCTATTTGTTTTAAAGTTATTTAGTAAGTGCTATCAATTATTGCAATTGGTCAATTATCTTTAATATACTATTTCTATCACTAAGGCTAAGCATTATTTATGTACTTTAAATCGATAAATTTATTTATGCCCCAACAATTTTCAACACTTGTCTTAAAAATTTTGTCTAGAAGTTAAGTTTCAAATTAAAATAGTTCTTCTTCACTACAAATAAGAAGTTTAGTATTACAATTCTCTTGTTTAGACATGTCTATTGACAGATGTTGTTAGTTTGATTTTATATTTTTAGTCGTGGCCCATTCGGCTCCCGTTTCTCTAATCGGCTCCCGTTTTACAAAAAGGTCAATTCCCAAACGACTCCCGTCCAAAAAGGTAAATTTCTAAACAGCTCCGGTTTTGTATACCACAATTTCCTTCCCACTTTATACAGACTTAGGAGTTAGGACTATTTCAAAAGAGGTGTGGTTAAAAATGTCTTGGTGTACACCATGTAAATTATTAAAATTATATAAAAAAAAAGTGTATAGTATAATATTAAATTTTAAATTTTTAACGTTAAAAAAATATTTAAAAAATGTAAAAAATGTATAAATAATAATATTAAAAAAATCATATATCGGGTAAATTTGTTAAGCACATTTTTTTTACATAGTCTATGTGTGATATTTTATTTGATGAAAACTCACAAATGATTTTTTCGACGAACTCTTGCTTTTTTTCGATCTTGGTATACTAAAATAACTTCGAGCTTTAATTTAAGTTTCAGATTGTATATTGATTAGTATGTCAATAACCTTAAAAATGTTTGGGTGTGTAGTATTGAATTCTTTGTTGAATTTACTGTGGAACGCTTCACATCCATTTGTGGTCAAAGAAAGAGCAGATGAACACTCAGCCCACATTTTAGGAAGGAAACGACTATCTAAAGTCATATAATTTTCAAAAATATAGTCGAAAACTTTGTCTATTTTATCATCTATAGGTTTAATAGCCATTAAATCATCTTTAAAACAATCTAAGACGTCTGACTGTGGTAAGTAAGGAATTGGCAATGCAATGTGAATAGCTTCCTCAAAATTTTGAATTTTGAACACTTTTTTTGGACGGGAGCCGTTTCGGAATTTACCTGTTCGTTATACCTTTTTGGACGGGAGCCGTTTGAGAATAAGCCAACAATAAACGGGAGCCGTTTGGGATCCGACGATATTTTTAAAACCACGTCAGAAATTGTTTAGTGTATGAACTAAACAGTGTGTCGATATTTGACTAAAGTTTTTAATCATATCTGTTTTTAAAACCATCGTATTTATGATTATTTTCATTGTACCTATCTAAAACTAAACATTTGTATTATTTAAATAAATTTACAGTTTATTTTATAACATATTGGTCAAAAAAATCTAATGTTGACTTTGAGAATTATCTAAATGTTTACTGAAATAATGAGTAGGATATACTTACACAAACCAAGCTATTTGGGTGACTTAATGACCAGCTTTTATCATCTAAAACAGTTATTAGTAATGTTAGTAATGTGGCACTGTTAGTTCACAGACACATCAATAGATATACTTAGCCATTGCACTTGCCATTTATAATTGTTAAATTAAAAGTGAATGTAGTCGTCATAACTAATCAATTCTAAATACTTGCTATATTTTTTTGCTGCAATATTTCTAATAACTACGATGACAAATAATTAGTTAAAAGTGCAAATAATTGTAAATATTTTTTTTTTTATTATTAAATTTCAATATAATATATACCATTGAGAGTCACGATCGTCAGCGTTATACATCGCTGATTGGTGGTTTATTCGAGAAGTGATAGCGCAGCTTCCCCTAAAAGGCCGCTTGAATTCAAATGTCTGTGATGTGGGACCAAGTCCTTATATTTTATACTTAATAAAAACAGGATTGAAGTTGTTTTATTTTGATAGTTATAAATATTATAATTAACATTTAAAAAAGTTGATTACGAAGGATGAATTTTTTATTATAGTTTATACTAAAATATTAAATTAACATACTAGCAAGAGAATTTAAGTCATACAATTGAAACAGTAGGTATACTATATAGTCTACAATATTATTATGTTATATCTATTTTAAATAGTTAAATATAAAATATATTACCTATATGGTTAATTATATGTACAGTATATTAAGATATAATATAATATTGTGAATTGATATTTCTTGTATTACACATTATACCCACAATTCACATATTACTATGTTGTTTCTATTTTACAATTAATGTAGACCATAGATAATTTGAGTTCAACAAACCCAATTTTATATTGTTAGCAATAATATTAGTGTCAATTAACCTATTTTTAACAAGGTAAGAATATTATCTGTTTTTATTCGTATTAATTAATAAATTAGAAATGTGAGTTTTAAACCCATTCCAAATATTTATAATAGGTAGTCATATATTACTTAAAATTTAAATATCTAAGAAATCCATCGTTTGGGGATTAATTTAAATTTGATAACGGGTTTAAAATTCGCTTTAATATACAAATATGAATATAATATTTTATTAATTATAATTATCAATACATATTCTTTCACTAATGTAATTTAAATTTTGTTAAAACAGATAATATATTAATTTTTATTTATTTTAGTTATATTTATTCTCCAAGAAAATGAAGGGTCTCCTTTAACATAAAGTTTTTTTTAAAGAAAAATTATGAATTATATTAAAACTTTATCATTATCATACATAGGTACATTTTATATTTTTACAACGAAGTGATGAACATTTTAGTATGCATTTTTAATATACCAAAATAATAATGCTTAATATAAAAATACAAAATGTATTTAAAAACTAAATATAAATAAAAAATATTACTTTTCAAATGTATTTCTAATAGCATGTGAAGACAAGACACCAATAAGTTGACATCCAGGATATTATTTCCTAAAGCGTTTGCTTTATGTTCTCTTAAAGTGCTTTTATTTTAAATTGTTCATTAGTTGTAGATACCTATTGAGCGTAGCGAGAAAGTCGTTTGTTTTATTTTTTCAGTGAACACATTTTAGAGTAGTAAAATTGCTATAAAAGTTTTTATAAGTTTTTATATTTTGTTTAAAACATTAACTTTTATAATTTCAAATTATTCGAGTGTAAATGATGCATTAGGATTTATAACTATATTCAACGATAACTTAGTAAAATGTTTTTGTTACTTCTTAATGTATTAATAAAAATGAGCAAGTATTAACAACTTAAAAAATTCTACATCAAACGTTTTTAATTTTTTATGTTTTTATTCAAAAATGATCAAGTAATTAAATAAAATTCCTATATTTGTCCTTCAAATATATAATTAATTTCCAATGCGATAAACAAGTCGGCAGTCGAATAAGTAATACCTATCGAAACTTAATTATCTGATGCAACTTTTTTTTTTTAAATATTTTTGTTCGACAAACCTACTTGAAACCCACTTAAACCCACTGCTCACTGTTCCGGGTTCAAACTTGAGTGGCGTCCATTGTTGATTACTGCACTCAACCCACACGTATATTCTCAAGCAATTTTTTCTTCAGGTTGTGTTAAAAACAGTTTAAAAATAAACTGCTTATTATAGTACAATGCAGTGTGACTATGTATGTACACATATTTATAAACTAAACTATAGTTACTACATATTATATAATATAGTATAGATGCTCTCGTACATATATTTAAGTTATATAACACGCAGGTTACAATTACGTATATCATATGATCTAGATAGGAATGTACTTAACTTTGCCAAGTGGTATAAGGTGAACGATAAAGTAAATAAATCGTTATTATTATAACTAATATTTTGTTTCCAAATAAAATGTTTAATATTAAATGTTAGGTATAAAATATTAATGTAATATACGACAATTTGACTATAAATAAAATCTACTGAATATTTTAAAAGACATATTTTTAAAATATAATTTAATTCATCAAGCGTGGTATAAAAGCCTCAAATTAGTTTGATTGGATAAAAAAATAAAGTGAATATTGAACTGAGAATAAGATTAATGTATTTAATTGTACTTGAGTACTTGTAAAAATTAATTTTAAATATTTTAAATGTGCAGTGCCTGTGTAGTTAAAAAAATATATTTTTAATTAAATATAAATTATTTATATATAAGTAGTAACATGTAAAATGAGAAAATGTAAAAAAAAAAAATGAGATTAAACTTTAAATCGTTTGAAATATATATAAACTACGGAATAAAAATGTAACATCTAACAAATTCATACTCAATATAAATATTTAAAATCTGCAATGGATTTTTTTCCAGTGTGTGGGAAAATTTGTTTTAATAAATTATTAAATATTCTAGGATAATTCATCACAAATACGTCAGAAATAAATATTAACAAACGAGTATGCAATTTTTTAAAAAATTGTTATTTTACTAGTAATATAGTATTACTAACATTTACGATATTAGTCTGTATTTAAGAATATAAAAAAATGTATACCACTGCCGGTAAATTTTTCTTGTATGAATTTTATTGCGTTCATATTTCGTGAAAATACACAATATTTCAAATCAAGTGATATATATTATACTTATTTGTAAAAAAATGTAGTAATAAGATGTTTAAGTTAAAATCGCATTAGATATTCGTATACATTTCAACTATATAATATAATACACCAATAGTAATGCGTGATATATAAATTCAAATTTATCGAAAACATGTAAATTAGTGGTTATTTCTGTAAGCTAAACTTTGTTTAACAATCATCATTATTATCACTATCTTTGAATCGAATTGATTTGATTTCTATTTAATGATGATATTGTGCGATAACGACAATAAGAAATTGTTGTATGACTGTGTAGATTTTTTTATAAAATAATTCTTTTTCAGAAATTAAGGTCGATCTTGCCTATCTTTATTAAACAAAAACTCTTCCAGTTAATTAGAAATGCATATTAGTATTAAAACTATTGAAGTATTTAGAAAATATATGAACCCAAAGAAGGACAATAGTGATTCAAACATTATCGTATTTTAAAAAAAAAAATAAAATGTATATGGGAACTAAATTTAAAAAATATAGGTTAGGTCGATAAATATCATAATTTGGTAGCGAGTTATGAAAAATGCATCAAAATATATTAATATAAACTCATGTAGTGATGTTTCGTTTTTACCGGAAGCTTTTACACCTCTTCGTCATGTCAAGACAATAGTAGAATCGGAAACTAGGAAGTAAAATTAAATTAGGTATATTATGTCATAAAATGTGGAGTCCTTTACTCTCATGAAACAACAAAATTGTTCTTGAATATCCGGTGGTGCTAATGGATCCCAAGAGATATTAATGATTCATGGTCTTCGAGTGTTTAATATCCAATCTTTACCATTTTGTTCCCACTACAATAAGTTTTCACCTTCCGGTACATGAAATCTAGTCATATTATAAGAGATTTTTTTTTTTAATCAATGCTTTAACTATATAATTATATAATACTATTTTCATTGCAATTGTACATATAAAAACAATGTAAAATAGTTTAAAAATATTTTGTTAATTTTTTTTCATATTTGTATTATTTATAAATAGATTTGGAACTTAATTTTAGAAATATTTTATCATACATGAAATAGAGTTTTACCT
The DNA here is from genome assembly GCA_009835225.1 of Aphis craccivora. Classification (NCBI taxonomy): domain Eukaryota; kingdom Metazoa; phylum Arthropoda; class Insecta; order Hemiptera; family Aphididae; genus Aphis; species Aphis craccivora. The sequence continues at coordinate 30,088 of VUJU01000737.1, read as the reverse complement.
ACTAGGAAAATAAATATGTGCAACTTTTTTTTATTCAACAAAAAATAAATTTGTTTGTAAATATTTTTTTTTCAATTTAATTTAAACGTAATATATTTTATTAAAACAATTTAAAATAATGATAATTTTACTACTACTACTACTACTACTACTATTGAATTTATTTGATATCAATTTTGAAACTATAATAATATTGTATAATAAAAAAAAAAAAAAAAAAAAAAAAAAAAATAAGTAATAATAAATATATTATGATCAAAGAACTGTACACGTAGCTATGAGTAATGAGTAATTATATTGAATGCAATCGATTTATACTTGCACTGTTTATTTTTACTATAAATAACGTATTGCAATACTACACTTTTATAACTATTTTGTGAGCGACTAGAATCAGCTGCAAAGTCGGATTGTAGTACTTTCTACTAAAACCAATATTTCAATTCCTGCACGCTTCAACGCTTGAAGCAAAAGGAATTGAATCAATAAGAACTTCTAACATGCCTGGATACTGGCTGGAAGTTGATAAAAACTTCACGCTAAACAAATCACTAGGAACGTTTAGTACGCTGCTCGTTTTTATTGGCCGTGTAGTCGTGTGTGATCCTATGTATAATAATATTATTATAATATAATAACTTTTCAATTTGAATAATACCATATAGTCATAATGTGTGCTATTCGAGTTATCCGTCCCGGAACATATTTTTTATTTATTCATCCAGTTAAAATATTTTTGGAGAGGATTGTTTATGGCAGTTCAGATAATTCGAGAACTATTAAGCTGAAGAAATTATTATAATTTTTATATGAAATCCAGAATCTAAAATTGGCTCAAACAGTAACTTTATAATTTAATGGAAAATAAAATTAATTATTAATAATAACGCAGTTTAGTTCCGTAGTCTGACGTTTCGTATACCTAGAGTTGTGGTAAGCATTGATGTATATTATGCCTCAAAAGATTCACAAACTATGTTTTGTGGTTATGCGTTGTTTACAATAATTACGTACGTTAATATATTAGTAAAAATGTCATAACAATAATTATCTCGAAGAAAGTCATACAAGAAAATATGCTTAGTTTAATATTAACAATGAAAAATTGTAATTATTTATATTTAGTTGAGGGAAAAACTTGAGCATAATATAGTATTTTATATGATTTCAACTTTAAAATAAAATATTGTATTAACTTTAATTTAAAAGAGAAGAAGAATAGGTAACCGTTCTGTACAGTCGTAAGTGTCAAATGTACTTCATCATCGAGTAAGTACTGTGATGGATGTGTTAAATTTTAATTCAGTGATAAATAATTGTATAGATGAATACATTAAATTACTTTAAGCGAAGAAAAATAAATTTTTTGGTAACCATGCTTAATCAAAAAATTATTTTATTAACAATACTAGAAAATTAAGAAAAGACGAGATTTATTTCATCTTTTAAGTGATAAAATATATTTGAATAAAATGAAGTTGGTATTATATTTGATCTAGAAAAGGTATGTTATTTATATTTTTAAATAGTTTTGTATTTGAAGACCCCTTTTCCAATAGAAAAAATATTAGTGAATTTAATGGTAACGTCAATTTCAATAGAGATTTCTAGTAACAAACTGAATCTGGTTGGTATACTGTTTGGAGACCAAAATTGAAAATTCACTGAATTTTTTAAAATCATCATTAGGAAAACATTTTTTTTCTTCATTGTTCATTGAAATGAGCTCATTGTATTTTTCAATACTTATCATAAGTGGGCAGTATGTAGATCATGTGATCTATTTATGTATGTGTGTATATATATATATATATATATATATATATCATACACATGATACATCCCCCTTCTCCAACAAGAGATGTGTGCGATTTTCACTCCCTATAGAGTGGGATCTATAGTTATAGACCGGATAGCGCAATCCGGTGGCGGATTTAAGAGTAAACTATCGATCAGCAAACTGATACAAGGGGCCCCGATCTAGAGGGCTATAACTGCTAAATGTTAACCTTAATTCATTGACACACTAGGAGGGCTAGGGGCAGGGAGCTTAAAAGTTAAAACTGCAATAAGCTCCTCCAAATATGTGTAAAATTTACATGTGTCTGATAAAAATAGATTCTCATAATAATATATTTTTTATCCTCCAATTTGTTTACTAAATTCCAAGGCACTAATATCTTTATGTTAAGTTTATAGCTTCTTTACACACCGTCTTCTTGTCTGTCATATTAATTTGGTCTTCTATTTACTTATTGTAATTTTTTAGTTACAGACTGTATTAATTGATTTACATTTTTTTATAATAAAAAACAAAAAATAATCTTTGGGTATTCCAAAAATTTACGGGACCTCATACTTAAATATAGCTAGGAGCCCCATCGGCATTTGCCGACTAAACGACCGTTAGATCCGCCACTGGGCCGTAATCGGATGACACCACGAGAAATTGGTGGTTGTGGGAACCACAAATTTTTTGCACTTTGCTATGAATCGGACTGATAACTGTGTGAGTCGCAGTCAACTGTGTAACCATAGCGCCACTCTAGTTTCAAAAGTAAAAAAGTATAGAAACTTTTGTACAAAATTGTAGTATTATTATTTAAATAACTGTTTTGATAACATTGATTAATGTCATTGATTTTAAATGTCGGTAAAAAGTTGTTTGCTTCCTTAAAAAATTAAACATGTAAAGCGATATTCCATATAAAGTAGTGTTTAATACTGGAATTTAAAAAAAAAAAATCGATAGTTTATTCACTATATTTTTTTTAGCGTTTGAAGTTAGAATTTTTATAAATTTTGTTAAGTGCACAAAAATGTGTACTTGCGATTACCATGGTTCATAATTTATTTATTTATGTAAATAGGTTCATTAAAACTGTTAAACAATTAATTGTAGAATGATAATGATATAATATGTACACTTTGTACACGTATTGTTATAATAATTTTTTATTTTGATGTATATAAATGTAAATAAATTATAAAACATTTTAAACCAATCCGTTAGTATAATAACTAAAAGGCTTCAAAATTAATTTCCGATTTTTTTTTTTTTTTATTATTTTTAGTATTATTTCTGTTAATTTGTATAAATATTAATCGCAATCAAATGCAATATATGGTATGAATAATTTGCACGGGCGTATAAAAAAATAAATAAAAATGGCTACCAATAGATAGAATTTTCAATCAAAACAAAATATGGTTATGTGTTCATAATACATTCTGATATTTTATGTCAGGGGTGGCCAAACTTTTTTTGGTCACGATCTACTAAAAATATACTTCACCTTTGAGGATCGACTTCCATAGAAAATTTTTTTTTATTATTGATTAACTATATTTTATTATTAAGAAACATATAGGGCACGAAGCCCTAAAAATAAATTCTAACATGATCGACTTTGAAATTTTCCGTGATCGGCTGTTTGGCCGCCCCTGTTTTATGTTATACTAGAAAACAATCATAGGATAGTTGTGTACCTAATTTGCCTACACAAGACGCCGTGTCACCATTTATAAAATTGGCATACATTTCATAATATAAATTAACTTATAATGGAATATTTCATTAAATTGATTAAAAAAATATATATTATTAAAACCCATGAAGCCTATATTATTTATTATAAACTAAATTTACAGCGACATTAAACACTAAGAAGATTTCTCATTTGCGCATTACTGAGATTCCGTTCAAATTATTTTATGACGAAAAAAAATCTCCTGCATAATAAAATTAATAATGCTATCGATCTTGTACATTAATAATCTGGGAAACTATAGAATACAATTATTCGTATTTCTTTGAAATATACGTGTTTGTTAGTGAATATGTACGACTTGATGATAATAACGGACGTGTTGATTCATCAGAACCGGACAAGTTAAGTAACCCATATTAGCGTAAACGCGCACACATTTTCTTCATATATTATATTCAGCAAGGACCACGGTAACAATATCACTGTAGAAATCGAGCCTGTGCATTGCGAATAATAACTTAAGTATGAAATATTATAATACGCTGACTATATTGAACAGGCCTGCAATGTTATTATTACTATTATATTGTAATTTCGTGTTTGGCAAAATGTATTCTACTCCGTTGTCCGGCTAGTCTAGGTCCTTTAAAACTTGTACACAGCACAACGGTTCGAAAGCCATAAATATATATAGGGGTTACACCTTACACGGGTGTAACGCGCTATATATGTATCTATAACACGCTTATTACCGTATACCCGGCAGAGCGTATTAATACGCGCGAGATTCATTTTCCTTATATATTATTAATCCATTGAAACCTTCAGCGATGTCGATTCATCATGAATATTCCATTTTAATTACACAACACAGTATATTAAGACTTGGTACGGTAAATAATATAATAATAGTAATATGTAAAATATTACATGATATTATAATATTGTACTATATACTGTATCCTATGTGTGTTGCGAATTAAATTCGATTTCGTTCAACGGCGACGTCACAGACCACAGCCCGTGGTATTATTATTTAATTTCAAATCACATGTTGTCACACCAAAAACATTATTCTTCCGCATATCGAAGTTTTAAATACCTACTTGTAATAGTGCGACCGATCAAAAAAGTTTACTTTAGGTTTTTGTGTATACAACTTTTAACGAGTTTATCGATTAAAAGATTGGTCGGAGTTGCATGAAATAAATAAAACGAAGTCATCATAAATTATAAATAATTAAATGAGAAATGAAATAAATAAATAATATTGACATCTGACAAAGATGACAACAAACCGTATGAAAACTAAAAAGCATCATCTATTTGAACATTTAAAGGACAAATGTAAATAAAATAAAAATATTTATAAGTTGTTTATGTATAGGAACCGCGTGTTCTAAACTATTTACATTAGATATTTTTTATAGTAATATTTTTATTTAGTTTTTAAGTATAATTCTTACATTTAAAGAACTTCTGGTTTGATTTTATACTATAGAATTTTTAATGTTTGAAAACAATTATTTCAATTTGATTTCATCATTGCATTAGAACCTGTTATATTTTATTGGATGAACTAAAACGTAATAAAATGTAATATCATATGTATTTTACGTACATATGCGTACTGTATGTAACATATAGTTATCACAATATTCAAAAATATTTTGTATCTCGATTTATATATATATATATATATATAAAATAGGTTACGTTATAAAATCAATAATTATTAATAATAGACTAGGCTTGCTTGGAGTATTTTAATACATTTCACTGGTTGCAGGTTATGACATCATGATCGGTTTATTAGTTTTTGTCGCATTTACTGACATATTGGTTGGTTTTTTTAGTATAATATTATAGTTAACATTTTTTTTTTTTTTTTGTAAATTTTTATGATATAGGATGTATAATATATTATTTGAATAAAGGTAACACAAATTATACAACAACATTACCTTAGATAAATCGTTCAACTCCGTTACTGAATACTAATGCAGTGCTTAAATAGTATTGTACCTAAGGCATAGTAATTAGTTTAATTTCCCCCTGTTAAAGCTCTGTTCTCTCTCCGATACCTATTATATTAAATTTTTATAAATACTGTTTCAATGGACGGAGTGATTTATTCTATCCTTTCAACGTTTATCTCGAAGAAAATCGATTTTAAGATACATACATGGCATACCAATTTTTTTGACATACGACCAGAGTACGTCTGATTATTGGTATACCGTCTACGGTATTAGGTCTAATCATCAACGGGCCACTTTTATTAGACTATAAACGAATATCAAACAGCGATTGATTAATTAATGATTATGATGTTTTGATAACAATTTTTAATCGTGGGTATGTCATAGAAATAAAAATATGATTTAATAAAATTAATAGTTATTTATTTTTTTTTTATTAAAAGTAAATCGTTAGTTTTAGCAAAATTATTACGTTATCGTCATATTATTTAATATTGTTTAGGACATTTATTATTTCTTATATTGATCGTATTAGTTTTAACGTATATTTGTTTCTATGACTTTGACATGTATCTATACATTTTTAATGATCATAAATTACATTATACAATGACAACTTTCCAGAACTCGATTTATTTTATAAACTGTATAAATTATATATATTCAGAATAAATATTGAACATTTAACTGTCAAAAACGATTTAAAAATAAGAAAACAGAAAAGCAGTTAATAGCTATACTTTTACAAAAACAAGGTTTTAGATTTATAATCGAGCAAAGTTTAAAAATTATATTAAAATTAAATAAAACGTAGTGTTAATGTAATTTAAACAATTTGATTTATATTATCATTAGTCAAAATATCGACAATTTAATAAAAGTATGAAATAATTGATATATTTTTAACAATGTGACAAAAATACAAATATTTTATAAACTAATCGTTTTGTTCAGTTGATCTTTTGTTCAATTAATTTAGCTCCTTTATATATTAGGTATATATAAACTTGACAAATAATTTTTGTAAATTCATTTGAAGTGTAATATGACGATTTATTAGCAACGTACGTTTTTAAAATTAATTGTTTATAGAGTCTATTTTGTTGGGGTATTTTATTTCAGAGATTATTTATTACGACGTCGATAAACATAATACATTAAATTTATAATACAATTAAATATATTATTGAATTTGAAAAAATTCAATGATAAGAATTAATTGAGTTGTATACATTTGTATTTATTAAAAAGAATTTTCAAAAAATATTTGAATATACTTATATACTTTTTTAAAAAGTATTCGGATTACGAAGTGGTCCAACCATGTAAATTAAATATAAATACGTATACGTTGCTATTACCTATTGTGTTATCGATTTACACACTAAATAAATATTTATTTATAGAACTCCTATAATGATTGAAAATTATAAATATACTTTATAATTCATTTTAGACAAATGAACATTACATCAATCTAACATAATATATTCTTATTTTAATCTTAATCAATGTATAAATAGTGAAATAAATATAAGCATTACTTATAATTATTTTAATAATTATGAGTTTATTGAAATTCGGGAAACGCATTGTAAGTTAAATAAATCATCTATATTTATTACGTTGTTCGTTTTATGATGCTAAAGAAAATGAGCAAAAATATTTTACACATTATTACAATTTATTTCAATCAACAGAGTGAAAATAAATTCCGTGGGTTTGAGACTGTTGCATTGGCACATCCGGGATTTTAGTACGGTGAAATGTGTATAAAAAAACAATATACACATGTATATTTATAATATGTACACATTCACACCCACATGTAATGTAGAGAACAGTATTTACTAAATATTATATCGATTTTAAAATGATGTGACTGTTGTTTATTTATTTTTGTGTCCGACTTTGAAGACACATTTATTTTAGGAAAAAAAAAATGCTACAATTATTTATTTCAATAAAAGTTTCTAGTAGATAATTATATCTAGTTGGTTTATTATGTAAACATTTAAGATTTACTTTTTTTAAAATAATCAGGGAAAAAAAGAAGTGAAAAATAGGTAACCCTCATTTTTGTTATACAGTTGAAAGAATTGAGAGTATCTATTTTCATTAAATAGGCATTGTTACGGACGACATTGCGTTAAAATCGAACTCAATACTAAATAATTGTTTACGATGATGGCTGTTAACAATTATGTGTGAAAACTGTCTACATTTATGCTTAACCAAGGTTAAACAATTATTTCAGTAATAATATAATTTTAATAAATATTTCAATTTCTATTTTAGTTCCAAATAAACCAATTTATTTTTTTAATTAATCCATCTGTAGATTTTTTTATATGTTTATTATGTTACTAAATTAATAATAAAAATTGAATTAATAAGAAACATAAAAACCCAAAATGCGTTATGGGTATTCCAATACCTATTATTGGATTATTATTGTTTTCGTTACGGGCTTGTTTATTAAATGTATTAAACGTATAGATTATCGATCTACACATTATAGGAAGCAATATACCTATATAGTTAGTATGCCTATAACATCGATATCGACCATTTCAAAATTTAAGATTTAGTGTTGTAATTTGAAACCTCTTGTATGCAACGATAAATTAGGTGGATGCAGAGAGTCGTTTTCTACGAATAAAAATATATCGTCGAACGATATAGACATATAGTCAATTTCACTACTGCAAATCTAAAAATATATAATATGGTGATTAGTTATTTTTTTAATTTAAATTCATTTTTTAAACTTTTTTTTCCATTTTTATATCTGGTTCATATTTATTTTTGGTCATGCTTTTTTTAAAAAAAATAAATATGCTTCTTTTTTGATTTTTTAAAACAATCGTGTGCTTTTTTAGTTGCTTATTATTCTTTAAAATTTGAGCCCTAATTATTTGGATATCTTAATTATTACCATAAAGTTATAGGTACTGTTTTCACTCATTTTTATCGTTTTTCATCACGTACTATTATTTATCAATGTCTCAGTTCACTCTTACTGCACATAGTTAAATCGTTACCTACTTTTACTCTTATAATATACTTTTTAAATAACTTTTGTATAATATAATTAATTAATTATGAAAATTAAGATTTTAACTTAAAATAAAAGTAATGAAAAATGATAATAGTTATTTAAATATGCTTAAATATACATAAATTATATTGTAATTATGTTGTAATATATATAAGTAAAATTCTAAGAAAGTTGTATGAGCTTTTATTTCCGATAGATTTTTTTACTTTGGTCAATAATCTTTTAATGTGTTTTGTTTTCTATTACTTATTAGATTTTTAAGATTTTTTTCTAGGCTTTTTTCCTTGGTATTTTTACAGATTACCATAATATGGTATATATCATAGGTAGTAAAGAAAAAAGTGTAAAAAATTGTCTCAATGATTAAAGGTAGTTATATATTATACAATAATAGCTTATTTTATAGCTACCCTTTTGAATAAAAATTTAATATCCATGATTTAATGTTTGAATAAACTACCAAGTATACTATTACGATATGAGTGTTAGCTTTAAAATAGATATTTATAATTATGTTTTTCTAATAATAATGTAAACCAAATACATATTATAAAGATAAAAATTATATTATGGATACCTGATGAGTACAATATTATTAAATGATTATTGTTTTCATTATTTTTTTTTTTACAAAATTCTGTTCACATAAAAAATAATAAAGAGCAAAAATAAGATATATGAATTGTTGAGTGAAGAAATATCCAGTTGGAATAACTTCAAAAAAATGATTATTAAGGGTTTAAACATTTTTTGAAATGAAAACATTTTTATGCAGTAATATCAGAACTAAAGCCATATACTATTGAGAAAAAAAATTGTAATTATTAGCTAAACGTTTTAATAATTCATTGATTGTGATTCAAAATAATTATTGCATATTTGTTGATAGGTACGTATTATGATTATTGACATTGGTTATATTTTCTTTTCTGTGTAGATATAGGTTTTCAATAATAATATATGGGTCATTACACTTATCACCTACAATGTTTTTTTTTATTACATTTATTAAATATCATGGATAAATAATAACTTATTAGCTACTATAGTTCAAAACTTGATTTTTATAGAAGTATATATTATGTTTAGGAATATGAAATTTAAAATGAATGCTGTCGTTCAAAACAGTTATCAACTCTAAAATCACCCAGTCTTATTGTTTCAACATTCGCTTTGTAGTTTATACGCTGTTAGGTACTAAATAATACTGTAGCTACCACATAATTTGTTTTACGTTTAAAACAACATAACTTTTTATATTTGCTTTCTATGACTTACAAGAAAAAGTAACAAACATTATAAAACTAATTTCAAAGAATATGCTTCAGGGTATCCTAATTTTATATGGGGTACGTTGATTTTGCCATTGCATTGGTAATAATAATAATAATAATAATAAGAGGAAGAAGAATACCTAACACATTCAAATAATTAAAAAAAAAAATTTTACGGTCACAAAAAATCAAATATCCATCAGTGTCCCTAATACTTAAAATTCGATTTAATTTAAATAAATAAGAAGTAATAAAAATTATTTTAATACTGCTAACGTTTAAAAAAAAGTTAAATTCAATGAGAATAAAGAAAGTATTCCAACTATTGAAGTTTCAAATTAAAATGATTGATATAACTGTAGCAATAAATGTTTAAGACAGTTATTTATTTTTAAATTAATCAGAATACTGAAATCGGTAAATCTGGAGTTATTATAAAGAAATTCAGAATTGTATTATCATATAGTTATATAGATTGAGAGGTTCTGGATAGGATTTTTATATCCAGAACATTAAAATATTATATAGTAATTTTAAAACTTAAATCCGTAAAAATAAAGCACTTTAATATACGATTGTATTACCTAAATTATTTTTACTATCAGATTTTTTAAGTTATGAGTTTCTCTTGAGATACATAATTCATCTTTTTTTTCGTTGATAATATCTATTGCATTTTAATGTTATGAATATTAAATCAAATAATTTCACAAAATCTTTAATAAATACATTATACATCTTTAAAAAATATAACATTATAATAAAAACAAAACAAAAACATATGGTAAATATGCGAAATAATTATAACATAACCGAATAAATAAATAAAAATAATAAATCCAACATACTGAGTTATGGATTTTTTTAAGTCTTAGTAGAGTGACGAATGTATTGATTTTATAATGATGTGTAAATCATTTCATTAATTATTGAGGCTGTAAAATTATTTTTTATTAATTTAATATGTCTAGTCAAAACTTAAGCTCAACACTATCAATAGTAAAACATGTGTTTTCTTCAAAAATAATTCGACCTACTGCGTTATTAATAGTAAAATAAATTACTTTTTCTAATAGTAAATGTCAAATAACATCACATGAAATATGCTTAGTAGTTTAGGTGACAAACCGTATTTAATTAAAATCTTTGTTCTTATGCAATGATATAATATCATTGAGTTTAAATTCAACACGTACACAATGCAGTGAATTATTCCTGAATGACGAGGTTAACTCGACATCTATTTTATAGTAGAGTGGTTACCAAGGTATTTTTTTCTTTTTAAAAAAAAGAAGAAATTTGGTCATGGGTATTATTATATTTTTTGTTAGTATATATTATTAGGTATCATTTCATTTAAATATTTTGGTTTGTATTTTCAATTATATTTCTTAAAAGTATCAATTTTTATTACATTTATGAGAAAATAGATGTGCAGCTTACTACGCGAGTATTTTGTTTCATATTTTACATTTTGAGTGGTAGGTATATAAGTTTAATAATGCTTGGTATTTTTTCATACAGAAACAATAATAAAAAGTTGGTAATGCATATTATCAAATATTTTACACGTGTTCAAAATGTATCAGTTAATATAACATATAATATAAAATATAACGAAATACATTTAGAAGTTAAAGTTTATGAAGTGTGTACAATAATTTTATAATAATTTTCGGAGAGTAATAATAAACAACTAAAAATACAAAAATAAACTAAAATATTGTTTTAGTCTCGATGCCGAGGCTGAAGTTTGGTTCGGGTGGTTAGGTTGATTGGTGTCAGAATATTCTGAACTGTTTGCAACACGTCAAAATAAGAATTGTGAATTATATTCATGGCTCACATATTATTTCCACGTACAATATGCTTTAGAGGTGCAACAAAATATGTGATGTCTATAAGTATAATATTATGACTTAAATAATATTCATAGTATCCATACGCACATGATATACGACTTTCAACACGTTTTGTAATATTTTAAAATCTCTAGCTTATTGAATTTATTTAACTCAATGTTTATAATATTTGAAACAACTTTAAAAAAGAAACGTATTTTCGCAGAACTCTTGTGATTCAGTGTTTCAACTGCTGTCCACTAAATTAAACATATTATTTCATTCATTGATATCCATGTAGTTTTTCTCCTAATTACATTCACTTTTTCGTTTTTTAATTCAACTATAGTAAAATATTCTTCGTCGACAAACATCTGCATACGCTAGCAATGCGACGTAAAACGTTGCCGTTATAGACATCTCGCAGAACGAAACGCGACAGATTTTTCAAATGTATTGCTTCTAGACGATGTATAATTATATTTTGTGAGCAAGTGACGTGTAAAATAAAACGTTCAGATGAATAGAGAAAAATGCGATTTCTTTTTTACAGGAAATCAGTGTTTATTGTTTTTTTTTTTTTTTGTGTACAATTTAAAAATACGAGTAATATACATAATACACCAAAAAAAAAATAAATAAATAAAAAATGCCAAATTAATACTGTTATAATATTAAAATCTATGTTATTATTATTATTTTTTTTCAAGCTCCTAAAAATCATCTTGAAGAAAAAAAGATGTGCATCCTAGAAAATAATAAATCATTTATTGCACAAAGCACCACAAACAATATATGCACGATGAAAAGCTGAACGAGGTGACGTTTATTAATACGAACAAACATATATACGCCAGCGGAGACATAAGATACGTGAGTAGTATCTAAAGTTTGATACTTTTTAATGAAATCTGCGAAAAACGTAATAGCATTGGTATTTGTAACAGAGTTGTTATTCTAGTAAAATAATACTATTATGTTTGTTTTAAAGTAAGCAAAAATAAAGTTTTTTTTTTTTTTTTAATTAAAACTTTATTTACAATCCGTACTAAAAATAAAATAAGTTAATGTGATACAAATATAATAATATAGATGATAACCATGGAAGGGAATGTTAAAACCATTCATTAACAGCTCATTCTATTTAATATGTAAGTTGTATTTATTTATTTTTTTATGATCAGATTCTTCACATAATCTGTTCGATGTGCTAATATTACGGAATTCAGTATGTTATTTGATAAAGGAGAGTTTGAATAAATAAAATTGATATTTTTTGAAAATATCTTATCGATAATTTTGTTTAAAAGTGAGGTGAGTGGATTATAAGTTTTCATTTAGAAAAAAGGTTATTTTGAATGCGGTGTTTTTAATTTAGTTTGTTTTGGAATTCATTATGATTTATGTATGTTTGATTTTGTAATCAATGAATAAGTTTGGCTGTTATTTAAATAATTTATGTGTAAGATACTGTTGGTGTCTCTTGTCGATCTACCATTATTGGTATTATAATTTGAATTAATTTTAATTTCGTTAATATTTGTTTTATTTTTGGTGGGTGGTCATTGTTTTCGGAGATACATTTTTTAAAATTTTATATCATGGTAGTTGCAGGAGAAGGGTGATTTACATTGCATATAAAGCACATTTTCCTAGGAGATCACAATTTTTAGTTCAGGTTTCAATGTTTCCACCATAACGGACACATCTATAGTGATTTTAACATTATGTTATGACGTTCCCATAGCTTTGACAGTTGAGATATCGAAAATATTGGTTTGTTGATTTGAAATACGTCTATTTAAATTTTAATGTAGAGCATAAATATTTGATTTCATCTTTATGATCTATTGATGGTTGTAAATTTACAAAAATTAGAGAGATAGAGAGATAATTTTTAAATAGTTTCGTTTACCGCAGTGGTTTTAATTTCTGTATTATTGTTTAGTTTTTTTTTTTTTAAAAAAATACCTATTAGGAGTAATCTGAAAGTTGTGTGTTTATTTGTTTTCATTGATTTAGATATATAAATATAATGGTGAATTTAATCCTGCTGAGTTTAGACGTTTTATATGTAATATAAGCGTAACGAACCGAGTTCAGATTAATTTGAAGATTTTACTTTGGTATATCTACAACATTATTAGTGGTTTTCTTATTAAATTGTTGTATGACGTTTCGATTTATAATTTTATTCGGTAGTACCTTCCTATATACTAATAACTTTTTTTTAAACACAAGTTGAGTCTTTTTGGACCAAAATTGCATATTTATATTCATTATAATTATCGATAGTTGTGTTGATGTGTGTAATTTTCATTAATTAAACAATTTAGTTTTTGAGGATTTTATTATTGGACGTTAGTCTAAATTTTAAAAAGATATTATACAACCTAATCTAACGTATCCTTTATGGAGAACAATTTTAAAATAAATATTACTTCTATTCCCTCAATGGCCTTTAATGAAAACTTTTTTCTGTTATCAAAATAAACAAAATCAAATGATCGGGTTCGTTAAAAAAAAATTAGGTTCAGTTAAAAAGTATTAGATGTAAATGGAGTTAATGTATTTTTTTCTAACATATCTTCAGATGCTAAAAAATATTTTGGGTATTGTTCTTTAAAAATAAAAATATATATATATATATTTTATTTTGAATACAATTAATTGAATAGATTAGATTCTTATTATTTATTTAAGATCGAAACGATTGTGTATACAGTTTAAACTCTGATTAATCAAACAGAATTAAAAAAAGTATTTAATAATATTAGCTTCGACTGTAAATATGGCGTGATTTTAAATTATGCATTTTTGGATGTATATTTAGGATTTATTTTCTATTATTTTAGGTAGTTTATTTATTAACTAAATTAAATTATTATGATCCTATTAGTATAGTGTACGATAAATTATAGTTTTCCTTTATATTTTGATGACATTTATTATTAAAGAAAATTAATGATTGAATTGTAAAAAATAAATAAATAAAACTGGAGATTCACTTTGCTATATACTAGGTGTCAAGTGAATCTTGTCATTGAGTTGTAGGTCACTGTAATTGATGTGTTAAATTTGAATTCAATAATAAATTATTGCATGAGAAAAAACAATTCTTATGGCGTAGACTGTCAGTCTGGGATATTTTATTATATATATATACCTATGTATGTTGGTATTATTTATTTATTTTTATATTAGTACTAGTTATAGTAGGTTAAACAAATGTTTGCCAAAAACATATATTATTATAGCATAGATATTTCCATACAATATTATTTTACATTATATTACTAACTTACACGTAAATACCGAAATATCGTTAATTGATTCATGAAAAAATATAAACTTAAATAAATTAAAATAATAAAATTAATCAAAATATTTCAAAAATTGCATTTTTTATTTAAATATAATAATTTACAAATAAATTAGCGAAACATTTGCAAGTCTTTACAAATAATAGTTTTGGTATAATAATGACTATAGTTATTAATATATATATTTTTAAATATATCTAAAATTTCATCAACATTTTCATTTAAAGCATATAAATAAAAATTATACATTTATACTTTAAGAGACTATTAGGTTGATGCAAGAAAAAATTATAATAAACCTTATATTCAATAGTTTTAGATGTTTAAGTTGAAAATGTTATTCATTTTTAATTTCAAAATAAATTTCAAATGTTCATGGTTTTATTAAAAATACAACATTAAATGCTTATAAAAAAGATTATATCTATGTATTTTTGATATTTTGAAATTCTAGTAATGACAACTATGTGTGATCGTATATTAAACTTTCTAGATTCTTGAAGGAGTCTAAAAATTTGTATCAACACTTAAAATCAATATAAAGTGGAATATTTCAAAGGTAAAATAAATAGAAATAAGTCTAAATCGCTTGAAAATTTTATAATGTAAAGAAAATAATAATTTAAGTAATAATAAAATGTACTCATTTTGTAGGATTAATATTGTTTTAATAATTAAAAAATATAAAAATAGATAAATAATTATTATATGCTTGAATATTAAAAATCAAGAAAATATTTTAAACTTAATTTTGACTCCGGATCTTTTTTTTTTTTTTTAATTTTCCTTAAAAATACATTAATTTTTCTATTCTAAATATTGATGATGAACACAAAAAAAAAAATACTTTGCTATAAATCAAATACATTTATTGATACGAAATATGAATATGAATATAGGCGTTCAGAATATAAAACTTATAAATAGTATATGGTATTATTAATAAATCTAACTTTTTTATGGTGCTATAAAAAAGTTATTTTAAATTTTGATACTGCCAGAATTTTTTTTCAGACAATGACTGTAGACTTTGAACGCCCCTGGAAATATTTTATAAAAATAAATTATCTGCGTTGAATGCTTATTATATATGCTTATCCCAAATGAAACCTAAATTCCAAGCCGACTATTTAAATTATTGTCGTATACGAAATTAAACTGTTCGTGTTTTAGATTTGTGTTGCTTAGGTTTATAAACATAATTAATTTATTTATACTAAGATTAACACAAATTACATTTATTAAAACCAAGATAATAATATAACAAAGATAAACTTATTATAAATAATACTTATGATGGGTATGTTTTTGGGGAGACCAGCTTAATATGACACACTGGTATTTTGGCCGGAAATATTGTTATGTAATAACGAAAGAAACTGCATTACTTGCGCACATGAGTAATAGGCTCTAATATATCGTGTTCCAAATATAGATAGTTTATAACAAGGGTCTTCAACAATTATTATTTGGGGTGCCTATATACAAAAAAGCTGATTTTTAGTTGGCAAAAATAATTTAAGCCCAAAACGTGTAAAATGTATAACATATTACGATAAAAGTGATAATTTTCCCGACGCATATGGAACACGTGTCACATGAAGTGCATTGCATGTGATAACGATTCGTGGTATTATTATACATATTATATTATAATATGGTCTATAGATATTAAGCATTATTTAATTAATAACAATTAATTATTAATTGTTATTTGAAGTCCCGAATAAAACTTGTTAGTACGTAGTTTAGAGATCCCAGGTTTATGATAGCTTATTAGAAAATACAAACAAAAACGTGTTTATTGTGACATCATTTTTGTTTTTCATCATATTTAATATAGTTTTATTAATTAAATTAAAAATTAGAATGAACTGCACAATTTTCTTCAAGTCATTTACAGCCTGTATTATAATTCTTTCATAAAATTTGCTTATTGTATGTAACGTATAGGTAGTAAATAATCAAAAAACTACGTTACTATATTAAAAAAAAAAGATAATAATAAAAAATAAAAATACTATTATCATTTTATTTAACTTTTTTACAAGCTTAAGCTCGAGAACAAAACGTAAGCTATCAACAAAATCTCCTATAAACTTGCCTACTGATAAAATAAATGAAAAAATACTTGAATGAAACTTTTATAATATCCGACAAAACGACACAGTGGTATTTAATATAGTTTTAATATTAATAAAAATTGTATTTTTTTTGTTATTATTGATTTAACTTCGTTGTTAAAAATCGTGACAGGTTTTTTAATCTATTTAAATAATAAAAATTAATTTAATTAAATAGGCGTAGTATTTGAAAAAATATAATTTACAAAAGTAGTTGCATAATTTAACATGAACCTCAAGGTAAATTACATAGGTAGTTATTTAAAAATCTTAGTTTTTTAAAAATATAATTAGCTTTTAGTAATTTGTATATTTAATTTTTGTCTGAGATATAAACTAGTATATTAAGTTTCTGTTCAAAATTGTAACTTTCAAAATTCTAGTTTAAAAAATAATATATCATGGATAAATAATTGAGTCTCCCCTAAACTTTGACATGTTTTTTTTTATTATTCTAATTATTTTTTTTTTTTTTTTTTTTTTTTGAATTGAAGTGTTTAAAGTATATTAAATATTTAACTTAATAAAAATATAAAATGAGTAAATAATTATATATATTATTATGTATTTTATTTTATCTAAAAATATGAGAATTTTATTTATCAATTTATTTTTGAAGTATTGTTATATCTCATTAACGTATAAATCATTTATTCGACATTTTAATTTTGAGTTTATCTATTTTTATTTTATATAACCTAGTTTTTAGATATAAATCAAATTTACTTAGTAATAATAATAATTTAAATAAATAAATTACTAATAGAATATATATTATAATACATATTTAGTATTATGAAATATGATGAATAATTTACCTATATTTCACTTAACAATACTTTGAAATACTTTTTTAAAAATAATAAAAATTGTAAATGTACAAATTGATTATATGTATTAATATTATATTAATGGTTCTTTTAAAATTTAATAAATATATTTTTAAATTAAAACAAATACCTTAGTGTTATTTAAATAACAGTTTTTTTTCATTCTTTCGAGACTATTAAAATTTTTAATTGTGATGTTGTTAAAAACTAACACAAAATTACTATTCATTTTAAACAATTAAATGAAAGAATTAATTAATTAAAAAAAAATTCAATATTATATGGATCAACTATTAGATATATAATCTAATAGTTGATCCAACTTTCCAGCACAGCGTTACCGTTACAAATTAAATCATAAGAAATAATGATGATAATAATAATAATAATAATACGACAATATCCAATAAAGACATTTGTATATATATTTTAAAATTTTTTAATTGAGATGTGAACTATCCCATATTTAAGCTGAATTAAATAACACACAATATGAGAAAAATCAAAATCAGTTTTAAATCGCATTGCACGCAAACCCGTTGAACGCTTAATTAATATACTTATATTATATAGATATATCTATAAACACTAAATTTTAATAAGAATAATACATTTTTATAATTTTTTGCGTAACATCCCTGTACAATTTAATTCTTTCTTTCTTTATTTTTTTTTAATTTGCAAATGAACGTGTTAATTAAAATATTTACCTTGTTACGATTAAAAGTGTTTGTAAGTAATAATTTAATAACATAATTTAATTTTAATTCTTTAATCCTTTCTAAATAATTCTGTGAACCCTAATAAAGTTATAAATATTCCATGGTCAATTTGTTTATGGGATATAGGTAAACATAATATATTTTATACACAATTCTTAATCTATTTCAAACTTGAAGAATTGAAAATAATATGTTCAACAATTTATAATACATTTAAATTAAATTATTTCAGTATTCTAATTTTTTATACTTATATTACTTTTATATTATTCTATTAAATAATTATTTCAATAGTAAAATAGCTATATAAACACGGGATATTTTTATAACCGTTTACCGGTACTTTTTGCTTTAATTAAACATCATAATCATACCTTTTTTTAATGATCGAATCATAAACTATGGGAATTTATTATAAGTCTTTTAAATGTATTAGCTATTCAAAACTTGAAATAGGTACATTATTATAAATCTTATTTTCAAAACTAAATACATATTTTATGTATTGATAATATTATATTATTATGTATAATATATTTTTTTTTAGCAAAGAAAGAAGATATTGATTCTACAATTATTATGTATTCTTTATTAAAAACAAATTTGTTCAAGATTATATATATAAAAAAAAAAAAGTAACTACCTATTTTATATAATTGTATTATACCTGGATAATAAATGCAAATTATACTTTAGAAAGGTAATTTTTCAAAAATCTTACAAACTGTCTTTATAAAATTGCAATAAATTGCAGACAAATTAGCGTGCTATAAAAACAATGTTTTCAACATAATATTGACTATTTGGAGTTGATTGATTTTTGGCTATAGCCAATTTCAAGAAGTATTATTTGAACAAACCCAAGTTATCCATTGTTTGTTTTATTTTTAAAGCGTTGAGTTTGGAGCCTTAATTCTGTGTCTAAAGAAATTAAACAACTTTTTTTTTGTCTTAAACATTTCATAAAGATAAAAGCAATAGTGGCTAATTTTCATGATATTCCTGAGACGCCGCGGTTTTGGTAGTGAGTGGAAGGAGAGAACACAATATCTATTAATAAAATACTGTAAACTGGTGGTGGATTATTAATCAACGATAAACATTTGATAAAAAATTATTTTAATCTAGGACTGCATTAATCTATTGACAGTTTTAATTTAAGAAACATCAATGAAGCAATTATTTGTATATAAATAACCCATAAGTACACATTTAATGATTAATATGTAATTATACATATAAGTTACTATACATGTAGTATCTCTCTAACTATTCAAAAACGAAATTAAGTTTTATTTGCCAAAATTAATTATCGAGACTACAGTACCGATTACAATAAGAGTTATATCAATAGATTAGTTTGGACTCAGAGAGTCTCTTAGGATTATTTTTATCCCGAAATCCAACCCTTATAATAGCCTATACTCTATAGGATGGCTCACACATGGACTTTGTCCCATAAAGTATAAAAATTTGATTTTTTATTATTTTTTTTGTTTATTTCTGGTTAAAATTGGTCGCAGGTAACAAGAAAAAAAAACGTTACATAATATTATTATTTATTTTAGTAGTCATGTCTTTTTTTTAATAATTTCAATCTGTTCATTTATTATTCTCAAGTTTAAAAGGGTAATGTCACGGGTTGGTTCGGAAACCATTAATCTAATCATCAAGTGGTTTTAATTTAAAATTTATGTAGCACACTACAGACAAAATTTATCTTTTTAAGCATAGTTGTGTATATATACCTGTATAATGTATATATATATTATACTTATCTTGTATATACGTATACATTATGAACAAGATTTCCAAATAAGTTAGTTGTTTTTCAGTTATTCCATAGTGGTATATATATAGTATATAAACAGTATAAATGATGGCTTAAGAACTATCTACAGCCATATAGATATTATTTGCATATTATATATATTGAAATCTGTACATAGGTTCGAGTTTATTTCTTTGCATTTATGATAATTATTTTCAAGAGCCCAATTGTATAGGTACATGACTAAGTGAAATTTATGCATTCAAGAGTTTATTATTAATTTAAAATACAAATTTTCTGTTCACGTGACTTTTGAAACTACTAATAAAATATTGAAAATACTATAAGCTCTGACAGTTTTATCATAAACATAAATAATATTTACTAATTTCACTTATCAAATTTTATATGTCAGTTAAGTGATTGTGAACTATATATTAATTTACTTTATTATTATTGATTAATAGTTAATTAATATTTTTATATTAAACTATGTTCTCCGAATAGTTTTAATTTAAATAAATTTAATCTAAGTTTATATTTCAAGAAATAGAATTTTTTTTTTTTTTTTTTTTGTAAATTTAAGCTATTTAAGCTAAGGGAGAGACATTTTCTTTCAAATTATATAACATAACATTATGTAATTCGACTATTTTTTTCCATTTATATTGGCTCATATAAGCAAAGAATAATCATCACGTTACCAACTAACCCACTTGATGTTTTTACGAAAAATATATTGTTGATTTGATATAAGATAAATTTATCTTTCTGAGTGGAGTTAATTTATTGAACTAGAAATTGGTTGTCATAACGTCATTTTATCATAAAAAAATTAATTTTAAGTTTTAAAATGTCGATATTAACTGATTGTTCTAACCAAGATATCTAGAAAGAAATGAAGACCATGCAGAGGAATTCTTTTGTTTTAATAATAATAATACATGTTTTAACTTGTCTCAATGACTGACTCAGCTGATTTCCTTGTCGTATTGTCTGTATACCTTTTCTTGAATAATACAACAAACTTCAACTTATTTCTTGTCCAATTAGGTTATAAATTGAAATTTCTTTAGCTGCTAGGCAAATTTGTTCGGTCATTACAAGTAATAATACAATAACAAACAAGTGACATTATTGTTGGTGTCTGGTAAATACATTTGTTATGTTGTGAAAATCGAACTTTGCATCTAAGTTTCTTTATGTACCTAAATGTCTTTCACACATACAAGAAAATATATATATAACAATTCTGTTTAGAAAATAACAATAAGACTCCCCCCAAAAAAAAATACATTATTTCTTTAATTTCAAAAATGAAATTTGCTTCAATAACATGTAATCCCTTATTAGCCCATTTACGCTCTATTTATCATTTACAACTTAGCACAAGCTAATGACTATAATTATATACTCTCATCAACGATACATTGTTATCTCTACTAATAGCATTTTTAAATCTAGTAATAATATGTTTTAAACAAATTTACTATATAATTATATTTAATGTGTCATTTTGGTCGATTATTATTTTATTCGAAATAATTGATAAATTAATAGAAAAATGTATGTTCTTAGTTTTTTATTTAAACAAATACAATAACAATTTTATGAAATAATTTTTGATTTCTAAAACCTATTTTGTACTTTTGTTCACGATACATGATGACGCTAAACATACGTGAATTCAATGGAATTAGTAATAAATATATAGGTTGCTTGAAAGATAGAAGATATTAATAGCTTTATACACTAATGGTTTCGATTATTTGTGTTATTTAAGGACATCTTAAGTTGTATTTCCTTTGAAATATTCTACAGAATTCTCAAGAATAGTTTTGTACGTCATACGAATTATTAATGGGTTTATTAGTTTTCAGATTAAACAAGCCTAGGACCGATTGGAACCATTAATATTAAATGATTTTTTTTTTAAAGTATAATTCACTGTATAAATATTATATTATACGACATGGTGAATATGAAAACAATACAATTTTAGAGATGTAATATAATAATGTATTATAATAATGAATAAAAATACATAGTTTTTTCATACATACAATAAATTGTGCTATTTAAAAAATAAATTACAATTTTTTCTATTTTTATAATGGAAACGATCTTGTTGTAGATTATTAATAATTTCTGTCAAGTTAATAATATAATTATTATTGATGAATAGTGGTATTTAATTTGGTAAAAATCCTAACTCCTAATGATTAGCATTCAAACACATTTATTTATTTGACAAACAAAATTCATCATTTTATTATATTATACAAATATATATATTTTTAAATAAGTTAAGTTATGTTATATATGTTATATGTTATAGTTTTAACAAAGAAAAAAACGGTTAAAAGTTTAAAGAAAATCACACTTATGTGTTAAAACTTTGAGCTTCAAATTTTACATTTTTATAATGAGTATATTTTAACACACATTTTGGTGGCTAAGTGATAAATAGGGCTAGGATTTTAAAACATATGCTTCTTTTTTCATACATATACTACATAAAAATCTATTTTTCTTATATAAATTCGTTTTATATCATTCTGATTTAAAATAAACCAATTATTTACTTTTGCTTTTTTTGTTTTTTTTTTGTTTTTTTGTTTTTTTTTTTTACAGTTATTTCAGCTGTAGAGTTTTTATATGTTTATTGTGGTGCTATAGCAATAATGAAAAATTGAATTAATAAGAAACGTAAAAACCCAGAATGCGTTTTAAGTATTGGATTATTATTATTTTCGTTATCGGTTTGTTAACTAAATGTATTAAACTTATAGATTATCGATCTATACATTATAGAAATCAGTAGGTACCTACCTATATGGTCAGTATTCCTATAACATCGATTTCGACCATTTCAAAATTTAAGATTTAGTGTTGTCGTTTGAAACCTCTTGTATGAAGTATGCACCGATCAATTCTGTGGATGTAGAGAGTCGTTTTCTATGTATAAAAATATTCCGTTGGACGATATAGAATAGGTTTCACTACTTTAAATTAAGAGATATATATAGGCATTAGTTCTTTTTTTTTAATTTAAAATAATTTTTCAAAGTTTTTTATTCATTTGCATAACCAGTTCGTGTTAATTTTAAGTAAAGTTTTTTTTTGCTTCTTAAAAAATAAATATACTTACTTTTTGCTTTTTTAAATCAATTGTGTATTTTTGTTAGTTGCTTATTATGTTATAAAATTCAAGCCCTAGTGATATGTTAAGTTTTTGTGAAGTTTATTTGTAGATATTTTTGTATGATTGCAAATGTAATTATACATTTTCAGTTCATAAGTACATGCATATTTTATAGTATTAATATTTTATAGTTATTTTATAGAAGTTAATCATTTTTTTAAAAGCTAGTGCACTAAAGTATAAAACATTAAACTCTCAGCATTGATAATAATAGTTAATAGTGGTTTTCTGTATAGGTCACTATAGGACAGAGTAAATGTATGACAAAGCTCTCTTTTTTATTATAAATTAGAAGCTTGTCTGTTTTTTTTTTTCGTATTTTGTATTTGGGCGATATTCCAGTAACCGATGTTAAACGTTAAGACCCAAAGGTATCGTAGTTCTCATCAAGACCATTAACTAAATAGTTAATAATAAATTTCCTTCAGATATTACTTTTTACGTTGCAGTATTATTGTTAGTTATTTTTGTCTTCTTTAAATGTTGTATTTTTATATTTACTCTATCTAATCTATACATTAAATTAGTGTCACATTATTATGCTACAGAAATAAATAATTCAAAATATTCATTTTATTTTATTACAATAACTTATTGTTGTCTAAACAATATTAAAAGAATACTACAAGTACAAGTGTTTATTGTGTATAGTTTATTTTGTGATATTTGTCAGTGCTGTGTAGAAATAAAATATAACTTTGACCTATATCGTATATGGCTTAACTATACACCAATAAGTAGTACTTTTAAAATTAACTTAGACTCATGTTGATGTTTATTTAGAAACAATGTCATAAACATTTTCAGAGGTACAACTAAAAATATATCAATACAAATCAAATTCTAATAATTTAAATGTTATATTTAAACTAATTTTTATTAAAATATTAGCTTAAATATTATAATATCTATACCAAAATATTTTTTTTTTATTGAATGCCATTTTAATAATAATATAATTTTTAAAAAATTCTAAAATAATACAAATTTACATCGCATGGATAAAGGGATCATATTAATTACTACACTAACATTATGTTTTCAAAATGATACATATATATTTAAATTTATGATTTTTAGTTGTAATAATGTATGTTAATAATTTTCTATTCCGTTGTCTAGTTATTTAGTGTCGATAACCCACCACCTCTTTAATGTAGAAAAAAATCAATTTTTATCAAATTATGATTTTTTTATTTTCTTGTCACATAGACATAACAAAATGTTATATGTTTTGGTCAGTAAAACAATAACGAAAAAATTATTGAATATTGATTACTACAATACCACTATAGTCTATAACCAGTGTTATAATCCGGTTCTAAAGATAGGGCTATTATGCAGCATATTTTATGATTTTAACTCTGTCATAAAATTATATAATTATTGTAAAATTCAATTCGATCATTATTATAATCTACTGTTTACGAATAACCATTATTCATTGCTTGTACTTTTTCCAAAATTCTAAATTTCTTTTTCGATAATAACTACAATGTATTTGGTACAATTTTCATTGTTTTATTCTATGACAGTTACCAGCTGTTAACTTATAAACAGGTAAGTATGATACTTTAATCGTGATTCATGTAGGAACTTAACATATTCATAAACCATTACTAATACATCTCTGCTGCTACATAGGTATATTATAATGAACGTATTTACGTATTACGCTATGACAGTGTATGGTAAAACGTAGGTATTACATGATATAAATATTATGTTTATAATCTCGAACGGTTTAACGGACGATTTCCTTGACTCGCAAATAATATTCACGATGTCTTTCACTGGTTAATAAACAGAGTAATGACAGGGTTTACTTATTTAATTATGTCAATATTGTCAATTAGTGTTATTAAGGTTGTATCTTCAAATCAAACGTAAACTGTGTCATTAGCTATTGAGGTATTGTATTTGTGAACTATACAGAAAAAGTCTGCAATCTGTATACTATTTGCGATCGATGATCGTATGTATAAAAGTTTAGATCATGGCATTTAAATTGTAAGATGTAGATATATCTGAGTTAAAGTCGAGGCAGATTTCTAAAGTTTTAAATGTAGGTCTTACTGAAGTATAAAAAATTTAGGTGAAATTTTAGAATACCTAAAAAAATGTATATTTTTTTTTTCTGTGAATTAACAAAACTAATAGTTGACTTGTTTCTCATATCATGGTTCATAAGTATTATTGTACCCGGAAATTTGAAATTGAAAACATTTACAATACAAATTTCAATTATATGTATATAGGGAAGTATTCTAGAATCTCACCCAAACTTGGGCAATTTTTAACTAGTAGATACATATTTTACGATTTTGACCACAATTCGGAAATACAGGAGTAATGAATTATGTTTTACGACAAAGGAAAGATTATTATTACATACAATACAGTTATTATATGTATAAATGTATAATGAGTGTATTTACGAATTCAAAACATGTGGATCATGTACTCAAATAAATAAATAACATGCATTTATCTTCAATTAACAATTGTTCTACCTTCTATTTATATAATATAGTTATCTAGTTTTTAGTTGATCACATAATGGTTAGTTTTAAATTAAATCATCTCAATAATAGTACTCACCCTTTGTAGATAGTAATGGAATCTAAAACATACGTTATTATACGTAATATAATATGTAAGACATAATAAGGATTTACAGAAATCTTGATTAGGTATAATATTAAAATAATGTTTTACTCTTCCACATAGGTTATATATGACTTTAAATCTAACCTTTCTCTGATCTTTAATTAAAATTACTTTTCAACTCAGATACACGCAGCCATATCTTATCACTTTATCAGTTTTCGTTTGTATAATGTGTGTCCATAACAATATATTTGTTGTTATAAATACAATTACTTCTGGCCACGAATATGAACTATTTTAAATTTAATTTGTGTCCTTTGCTACTAAATTGAACACATTTCTTGGACGTGTTAAATATCTATGTTAAGAAAGAATATGAGAATAATAATTTTACCATCAAAGTATTAACAACTATATAAATGTATAATATAATTATTTCGAGGAGAAAAAAAACAGTTATATATTTTATTTTCGACAAGTTATGGTATCTATATAATTAATGTTTTTTTTTCTACTAAAATTATTATCAATGCTATTGTGAATGAGCAGACTTATTTAAATATTAAAACGAATTAGTTTTCATAAATATCTGTCGATTTTTATAGTTATAAATTGGTAATTTTCATAAAATTTAATTATAATTATATTGTTTTAAAGTTCAGAATCTTCAATATACCTATGACAACATTACATTTAATACGATACGGCAACGCTACTGTGGAATGCGCCGTTAATTATGAATCATAATAATAAAATAACAATGTGCAATAACAAATGGAAAATTTAAACTTAAATAATTTTAAATTTAAACAATTTTATTATATAGAAAACGAAAAGGTACCTACTTCGAGCTAGTTTTAATGTTTCATAACGTTATCTTAGAATAGAATAGTTTAATAATTATTGAAAACAATAAATTGCACATGTCTTTTTGATGTGGTCATGGAAATGTTGATATTAATGGTAATAATCAAGCTGCTAGCAATATATGCATATCCACAGTGAATATTTGCTTATTAAAATATACACAATTTACATTAAACAAGTTTATATTAAAAGTATATTATATATAGGTATGCGAGAGTCAGTATTTCAATTAAATGTATTAGAAATACACTTTGTATTTTCGAATTGAAAAAAAAAATTGTAATGTATAAATTGTATTAGAAGTACTCAATATACATATATAAAAAATAATAATTGATAAAATTGTCATGTTTAAATTTTAGTCCACTGACAAAAAAGTAACGATTGCGATGATATCTTTTTCTAATAATAATAGTATACTGCAGGATATAATTTTATGACATAATATATTTAACTATTATTTAATATATTCTATATAGATTATTTGTCTATATAATATATTATTATATGTATAGTCGAGTTTATCTGTCTAATCTAGTGTGTAGTAATGACTGATAAGTAACAGATTAAGCTAATGCTTTCAACCATAAGAATGCGATATATTTGATGAATTATGTATTAAAAATTGTTTGTTTTAATTATTATTAATTATTTATTAAACATTATGTTATGAATAAAAAATGTTTACGTTTATGTGATGGTTTGCAGACTCAAAATGCATGTCCATCATTATGCCAATGGATCAAGAATCATCTATACATCTCATGCGTTTAAATTGTTTAATAAAACACAAATATAACCATATAAAATATTTTTATATTGGTGAAAACGTAAAATTTTCTAAAATAATAGTTGATACCTTTTTGAAATTTTGATAAGATTAAAGCATAAAATATATTCTTATTATATTTAGTATGAGATAAAATTTGACATTTTAAGATATTGCACTCTAAAAAAGTTATACCAAAAGGAAAAAATCATTAATTAAGGATTATAAGTTACGATTGATAATAATCAAATACTCAATATTTAAATTAATTATAAGACTCTTTCTTTTCAACCAAAAATATCTAATAAAAATATAAATTATAATGAATTAAACTAATAAATATATGCATAAATAAATATGTGTCATATTGTATAAAATGATCCAATTTTCAAAAAAAATGTTAATAGCTAAAAATAAATGTAGTATCTTATAATTAAAACATCATATATTATTATTAAGACACTTATTATTAAAAAAAACGACCAATATATCAACGTTGAATGTACTCAAAATATAACTAGATAGACCCGTTTAAAATAAACAACTGGACTGGTCGAAATACTTATAGGACAACTTCTACATAGTGTTTAAAATTTTTTTTAGATTTTCGCCTAAAGTAAATTAATCTATTTTGGAAACTAGTTTCTATCCTTTATTTAAAACGAGATGGTTGCCAGACTTCCGATATTAAAAGAAAATAAATATTAAAACCAATGTATACGTGCTATGGAGTGTTTGATGAGAATTTTAAGATATATGAACAACTACTGAAGAAAACGAAATTCTATATATACGTTTTCAGCCTCCCAAAAACACAATCTTAAAAAGAAATGAAATTTATCAACTATTTAAAGATAAAAATAAAAATAAAGATATTTCAAAACTATTTAGAAATTTGTTAATTATTTATTAAATATAAAACAATTATAATATAATATAATATGTATCTCAAATTCTCAACACCGATTAGTTTGAAATCAGTAATTATTATTATTATTATTATTTATTTTTAAGATAAGTTTTTTAATACTTCATCAATATAAGTTATTCTTAATTTTTTTCGATTTTAATATTTAATCTAACTATTTATATAAAATTATTTTTTAATTTTTAATTTACATTATAATTTATTTATTTTTTATCATAATTTAAGTATAATTATTATTGTTTAAAGCATTTAATGCATTTATCGTAATTATTTATTTTCTTAGTATTTTTTAAATATGTATATTATATGTTGAATTCTTTTGTAAAATTCAATTTATTTTGTTATTGAAATACACCAAATGATAGATCTAACCCTCTTTATAGGTATTAAAATAGTTTTTATGAGATGATAATAATAAGTACCTATCTAATTAAATTGCATAAAAATATTTTTTTTTAAGTAAATGTTCTTATCATAATAAATAATATAATATGGGAAAGATGTTTTTCTAAAATTCACATTGTATATATACCTATTTCGATTAATTTATAACCTATCTATAATATATGATATATATAATTTTATAGTTCTAGTGTTATTTTATCAAACACATTATTTGAATCAACTGAATTAGGTAATCTAAAAGTTTATGTAGACTAAAGAAACCGTAAAACAAATTAAATGGAAAGTTATTCGAAGGAACTAAAACATCTATGGGAATAATTTGAGAATGATGGTACAATACGAATATATGTGTACCCATGTAGAAGACAAGAGGGATGTTTACGGTGTAAACACAAGACAACCATCTTAAAATGGTACCTTGAAAATTCAATACGGTTGAGAAAAAAACCCAACCAAAAGAAATAGACGATTTTAATGATTTTATTGATTGGTAACGGAGTATAATTGGACTACCGTAAATATAATATGATCAAACGAACAGAAATCCTTCTAGTATCCTAGAAAATGTTTATTACTACAGGATACCAGTTAAAAATATATTATACATTGGGAATTAGAACAAATATTTTTTCTATGAAGTAGGATACTAGTTGTTGGGAAGTTAACGAAATACACTTTATTTTAAGTTAAGTATGCACTGAACCATGAACAGCTCAAAAAAAGAAATATCTTGGAGATAACATTTAATTAATATTAAAAAATATAGAAAATAAGGATATATAAATATTATTTTTAGTGATCTTTCCTGTTATCTTATTATATATTAAATTTTAGTTTCACATCGTTAAAGATTTATAGTTGCCTTTAAAAAGTACATATTATATTT